>JANIJG010004220.1:0-21430 GCA_024611175.1 Megaceryle torquata | reverse complement strand
CTAACCTGCATTGGTGCAGGGGTTTATTCCTCCCCAGGTGAAGGACCCTACACTTGCCCTTGTTGAACTTCATTAGCTTCTCCACCCAACTCTGCAGCCTGTCTAGGTTTTGCTGAATGGCAGCACAGCCTTCTGTTGTGTCAGCCACCCCTCCCAGTTTTGTACACTCTGTCCCTCCATCAAGATCACTGATGAATATGTTGAACAAGACTGGACCAAGCATTGACCCTTGGGGAAGACTGTGAGACACAGGCCTCCAGCTAGACTCCACCAGTGATCACAACCCTCTGAGCTCTTTTGTTCAGCCAGTGTCTTTCAGCATTGACCAGTGGGGGTCTTTTTTAGCTCCTCTTCAAATGCTCTTCTTATCACAAAAGCTGATGGGAAAGGTCTTCAGGAATGCTGGTGGTGGTGGGATGATGCATGCCCTTAGTTCAAGTTGGATCATTACATAAAGTAATAAAGTCACTAGTGCCTGGCTGTGCTTGCACCACGTGTGGGTCAGTCATGGTGCTGCAAATTAGACTTTTCTGCCCCTTCTGCTACTGATGTGCTTGGCTGGCTGCCCTGCCCTGAGCTGCTCTCTGCTCCTTGTCCTTCCTCGTGATGCTGAGGAGCACAGGGCAGGGTGGAGCTGCCCTTGTGCAAGGGCTGAGGAGTTTCCCGGGGCCTCAGAGAGAATGACTGTGCCCTTGTAGGAATAGGGGAATGTGAAACACCAGGTTATGTCTTGTACAGTTGATTTGCGTTACAATGGCTACTAAAGCCTTTCTCTGCCACGTGCTTCAGCAGGATCTCAGAGGTGCACCTAGCTGAATGGAGCTATTGCACAGAAACATTGTTTTTTTCCCACCTCTGCTGTCTTTGACTTGCCCTATTTCATACCATTTTGTAAGTAAGTCTCTTAAAGATGCCTTTACCTTGTTCTTACCATCTGCCTGAGAGGCATTAAAATGAGTCGTCTTCCCTGATGTCAGTCCCGAGGGCAGCACCTGGAGCTGGAGGCTTTGCAGCATTTGTCCTCTTGCAGCCCAGGCAGGGGTGCTCTGCCAAGCCCTGTTGTACCTTGCAGGCAAATGGTTGTCAGAGAGAGCAGCAGCCCACACTGCCCCTGGCCCCTGGAAAATCTTTCAGGGTGATGGAAACCATGTTTTGTCACTCTGTCCTGTTCTCTGTCTGCCACTAAGAATCTACACAGATCAGCAGAAATTTATTACCAGAGCACAAATAAATTACCACAGCAGAAAAGCCTCTATTAATGTCACAAAAATGGGGATCTTATTCCCTACCTTGTCAGAAGTGAGCACTGAAAATCAAAGTGCAGCCAGATCAAAAGCTTAGGTACAAAGTGAATCAATGGCATCTGTTGCTTGTTTGCAAACACAGGGTGGAGTGAGGGGAAGAGAGGAACCTTTGTTTTTATTTAAAAGGGAGTTTGGAAAAAAAAAAATCGTGCTTTTTTTCTTCTGCCTTTGTATTATTAAAATGCGATAACTTAAGCTCAGCACGGAGCAGAGTGTTACCTTGGGTCTCCCTCAAGATGGGTGAGACATGTTCAGGGAATTAAGTGGTGACCACCAAAGTTTCAGGGGCTACTGGGGAGATTGTACCAAAATACAGTGGGAACAGAACTGCTCTAATAATGAAAAAAGACAGAGAATAAATATGTTCCCATCTCCAGTTGTCCTAGGCAAAAAGGCAGTGAATAACCTGTTAAAATAAATCAGCACTAAAAAGGAGGCAATCGAGACAGTGTTAGTTACCCTGTGGATCTATCACACCACAAGGCATAATAACAAGAAAACACCATTAGCAGCATGACAGGTTTTTTCTTTTGTTTTTAACTTTAACCATAACACCACCTGACAAGCTGTTTGCTTTCTGCACCAAATATCCAGGGGCTGTAGAGAAGAAAGGCGGGGGAGAGGGGTGAGGGTGAGATGTGATACCATGGGACCTCATCTTTTAAAGTAAAACTTTGAAGAAAGCAGCAGCCCAATTTGGAACAAGGAAGGCCATCAAAGGGAGAGCAGTGCAATGTGTTAAACTGAGAAGGAAATGTGGAGGAGCATTTCTTTTTCCTCGGGGATGATCTGGATATATTCTTTTGTTTTCTGATCTGTTCTTGTGTTCACAGTCGGAGTAGCCATGTGAAAGAGGCCAAGACACGATTGCTGTGGAGCAGAGGGGAGGAGGAGGGAAGTGGGAAATGAAGATGAGAGCAGAGGTGATGAGTTCACACCTTTATATAGGGCAGCTCTGTGCATAGCTGCAGGGGTCTGTATCATTTAAAAGAATAAATGATGGAAGTGCTGGAAATCTCTGGTCTTTCACCTGTCAGCTCTGCGGAAAGTGGTCACACAGTGCTGGTCACAGCTGAGTAAAGTCCAGTAAGCTGACAGAGAATTAATTATTATATTGCACAGAAAAGCTAATTCAAACTAACAAAGAAGAAGGTTGCAGTTGTTACAAGTTAAGAATTAAGGTTGATGCTGAATGTGAACAAAGCACCTGCAGAGGGAAGGAGCTGGGTGCTTTGCTGCTGGGTTTTGAGGGTATTTGCTGAGAAGAGAGGGGTGGTGAAGTCTGAGAACGTGTGATTTTTGTTCTGGCTCTGCTGGAGCAGATACAAACAGCCTACAGTCCTCTGGCTGCTTGTGCCTCACTTTGCCATATCTCTGCCAGGATCCAGCTTGCTTCAGGGATCCTCCTCTCCTCTGTACACCTTCTCATGGTTTCTTTTTCCTGTTGCTGGTGCCCATTCTGTATTTCCTGGTTTTTGTGTGCCTCCAGCCTTGTCTACACATGTACCTCTTCCTTGGGTTAAGTTTGCAAAACCTGGAGAATTCTCCTCCCAGTCTAGAATGGCAATAGCTGGTCTACCAAGCTCTGCATCAACAGTGCTTAAGCATTAAAGGTTCAGAATTATTTTTTACTTCTTTAAAGAGTTAAGACCTCTCCTGCCCAGTTAAACCTTTTCCTTCTAAGCTGTTTTAAGAGAATGACTGAGGAAAATTAAGATCTACACCTGGTGTGGAAATAGTCAACTTTTTTTTTTTTTTAAAGGAGACTTGCCTTTTTTTTCCCCCTGTTTTTTGTGGGGCTTTTTTTTTTTTTTTGTATCATTCATTGGTTGTGTCATCAAATGAGTCTGCAAGACTGTGGTGTTATCTCATTCCCTTCCTCTCTACCATTCTTTGCTTCCCCTGTCCTTACAGTTCCTTACATTGTTCAGCAGAGGCTCTGGTTTTTAAAAAACTAAATGAAAGTGAGAAAAATAATTGCACAATGAATGGCAGAAGTTACCCTGAGTCTAGAGGACTATCAGAAACTGCTCTTCATGCTGGATTTACACAGCAACTACTCATCTGCTGATCTTTTCAGTTAAGTTAACATACAGTATTAGTGATCTTATCTTTAAAGTCACCACCATGAGTCTGATCCCTGGCTCTGGTGTGCAGCCTGCTTTACCTGGGGAGTTCTGGCTCAGTGGGTGTGTGGCATGGTGTCCTTCAGATTATTTTTGTGTGTTTGCTTTTTAAATGTTTGAATGCAGAAGCTTTAGAGTGACTTGGCTCATTGTGAAAATCAAATTGGCAGTAACATTGTTTAACAAATTCAGGAGACTTTCAAAGCTCATCATATTGGTATTGCAGATTTCAGTTTTTCAAAGTGTAGCTGGGTAACGTTTCCACCTATCAGGCTTTGCACATACGTTAATTTTGGAAATAAGCTCATTTTAAGATATTGCTTTCAATGCAGCCAAGTTCCTGTTTTCTTACAGAAAAGCATGATGAAAGTCCCAAAGCATTCTATGAGATATAAATGGACTTGGCTTGTATTTTCTTGTGATCTCCAATCCAAGTTCCTGTTAGATTTAAAAAGGATTTTGATCAGATAGTTGTGTGCTGTTTACCTGCATATCTCAAGAAACTTCTTACTCTACAGTGATTTGGTTAAAATTCAGATCTAACTTTATCCAGCATTTCACAGAATATATTTTTAGCTAGTCAGTCCTTGAACTCAAAATGTTCAACTGATGACTCTTGCAGTAAAAAGCTGCAAGTAGTTGGTGGAGATCCACTACTGGTATCTGGTTTAAGATCTGGGGTTTTTTTCCTCTGCTTGGAAAATTGTTGTGCACAATTCAGTATTAGTTCACATCTAGTGGTAATGCCTTGGCAAATAAAGAGTGTAAATAGGTCAGCTTTTTAAAGCATGCCTGCAATTGCTCTGCCTTCGGGTTGAATTGTACAAAAACTGGCCCTTGGTCCCACACAAAACAGTGGAGAGATTTACCAGCCCAAACAAAAAAATGCACTGGGTGTGACTTTTCACATTGCTGTTACGGGAGAAGGGCCAGGAGGTAGATGTGAATATTGTGTCAGAAGATGAAATTTGTTACCAGCTGGCACTGCTTTTTTGTTGGGCTTTTTTGTGAACGTAAGAGTTAAAATACAGTATTTTTCTTTTAGGCTGTGTAACACGTCTAGTTTAAATGTCATATTCGTTGTCTTAAATGTCAAAGGTGAATCTGTGGTACTATCTAATTTTTCCTTTGGAAATAGTGGAGTGAACACTTTTGTGTGAGCCTTGATGCTGTAAACGAAGTATGGCTGGGTTTTGATTGTCAATAAAATTTGCTGTGCTGCAGTAGTGGGGCATCCCAGTGGATGGTTCAGGTGCTGCTCTTTTCTGCATTGCCTGGGAGTGGTGGCCACAGCAGTGGCCAGAGGAATGCACTCTAGTTCACAGGCCTGTCATTAGGGTCACAATCTCTGGGGCTTCGATTTCCTGGGGTTTTTTTCTGCTTGGGTGCCTGCTGCATTGGGGTGCTGAGATGGGAGTAGGACAAGGGGCAGCAGAAGAGACTGCTTTGGTTTGGGGCTCTAGTTTATACGTAAGAATAAGTAGGTGTCCCATGGAGCAGGTTTGAAGCATTGATTGTAGTGGTTCACAGACATTTGCAGGTGAACATATTTTCATTAATGCATTTTATTGCTTTTGTCTGCCAGTTATTTCCTAATGCCAGTCAGCAAATCCTGTCTTGTAGATCACGTAGTTACCAGCCTTGTCCACTTTCTCCCTTCTAGAAACAATTAAACCTGCTCATTCTGTCACCAACATTCTGGGCACAATTTGTGCCCATCCCAAGCACTGAAAATAGGAAATTGGAGTTGGTCATAAAGGACAGTGAAGAAGGATTTGATATTATTTCCAACCTTGTTCTTTCCCATTTCATAGGAATCATATATATACACATATACATGTGTGTATGTATGAGTATAGAAAATACTTTAGTACTTTAATACTTTGCTTAGCTTGCAAATTATTCTCCAACAGCAAGAACCCATTTGTGGTTGATATTTTAAAAGTGACGTGACTTCAAAATTTCATTTTCAAAAATATCTCAAGCTCTTAGGAACTTAACTTCATGGCATTTAATGTCCCTTTATGCTCTTGAAGGAGGTAGACTCCTTAAATTTTAAGTACTTTTTTCTTTAAGCTTCACATGAAGATCTCTTTGTGACTGGTTTCTAAAACTCTGCACCATGCATCTAGATGTAAGTGATACAAATGAATGATCTTTTTGAAAAAGTGTTAGGGAATTAAAGCATAATCAATTGATTATCATCTATTTTAGTATTCATTCTAATCCAATTATATGTATTTTTTTATTATTTTAATCTTTGGGATTCATTAATGAAAACTTAGAGCATTGCTTGTAGCCATGAAAAATTAGAACGAGTACACCCTGCCCTACTTAAACTGTGTATTAGCAAAGCTACTTTTTCCTCAAGAAATACTTTTTTTTTTCACAACTGACTATGACTTTCCAAATGCTTAGGAAAAAACCCTCTGTAATTGATAACCAAAATTTAATCATAGCCGGATGCTTCCAGTTTGCATTCAAATAAGGTATTTCTCTGTCTAAATAAGCTTCCCTTGGTTGATTATTCATATTGTAGTTCAAAATGTTTAAAAATGAAAGACAGAGTTGGATGAAATGTAGACTACTTAATACAGTGTGTATTTAATATAAAAGTCATACATTATTCATTTTTGCAATTTGAATAACTTTGAATTTAGCATCCCTGTTCTTCATCTTTTCCTTTGATGAACAATTAATTATTAAAATATAATATTGTCAGCATATGGCACAAAAATCCTTGAAAGTGTAATATGAGCTTGGTTCTCCTGCCATCCTTTGATAAAGGGGTACTCCATATTCTTGGTTTCTCAGAGAATGTTTATCCAGCATCTTAACTGATTCCATCATTCCAGGTAAAAGGTTATAAAAGGTTAAAAACAGTTAAATTGTTATTTTTAACTGATTTTTTTTCTTAAATACAAGAGGAAAATTCTTTTAAAACTGTGCCTCTACCTCCTGTCTATTTCATATATAATCATGGGCTATTAATGCAGAGAGGATGTTTGCATGTTCAAATACTCTATTTGTAGCGGTCCACTGTGAGCTCAGCTTCCATGGAGAGAGAGACAGTTTCTTAAATAGAAAACCTATGTCATTTCACTGCAAAGTTGTGTGTGCGCTGCATTTGGAAATCAAACCCTGTGACTGACTTTGCAGGTTTTATAACCAATTTTTCCTGCATAAAAATAAGCCAATCAAATTAAATACGACCTTTTCTGTGATTATGACTCCTTGATTAGAATCTCTTTGAACTTTGGCCAATCATATATATTTTACTATTTATTAGCTAAGCACACCTTTTTTTTTTTTCCCCCAGGGGTATGCTATGAAGAGGGAGAAAGGTGGTTTTTTATTTGTTTGTGTCATTTTGAGAGCTGCAGAATTGTTTGATACTGCTTGGTTTAGAAGGAAAGAAATTGTTAATGAAGAGATTGCAGTATTCTGTTGCAGGGTGTGCTTTGGCTTTAATAGAATTAATTATATATTGGAATGCTAAAGGCTATGAAAACATTGAACATTTGTTGATATTGTGCAGAAGAATAAAAGATGTCTGAAGTGTATTATGTATTTGCACCTTGCAGCAGCAGTGGAGGAAAAAAATCCCCCTGATTATCAGACTGCTGCTCAGAGGTATAAGCAACTCTTGATTTGATCAGGACTTCTAGAAAACTGTAGGATGCTGTGGAAGTGAATTCTGCAGACTTGATCCTTTTTCTTTTCGTTCTGACTTGGAAGATGTGTGTGTCAATCACCAGCCTACCTGCTTCTCTACTCTGCTGGGAGGAGAGTGGGCTTGCTTAGCAGCTCTGATGAGAGAGAGAGGAGTTCCTGCTACCCAAACATGGACTCTTGTTTGAGGCATGAAGAATATAGTAAGTGAGGGATAGAGATGTATGGGAGAGCCTCACATGTCAGCATGCCCTGAGGCAGTGAACACCTTTGCACAGGCTGAGAGGGACCTGTGAGTCAACATAAATTGCAGAGGATAAGTGCTCAAAGTGCTCAGGGATGGCAGGGAAATTGTATTGCCTGCAGCTGTTCCCTCCTTTCATATATTTATTTTTCTTCATAGTGTTAAATATTACCAGCTTATCACTGTTACTTGAAGCTAAATGCTTTCAGTGCTTAGGCTTAGATTTCAGCCTGTCCAAAGAGCTTCTCAGAAGAGTTTGTCCCCAGACTGTTGGACCCTGGGAAGGAGTTTCTTGTATCAGAGAGAAGTCAGCAGTTTTACCTTTGGAGCATATTTCTGGTGCTGTGCTGACTGCATCTAGCAGCACCCCTGGCCTGTATGGCTGGCTGTAGACAGTCCCAAATGAGTAGTGGCTGGACTCTGCTTCGAGCACCATGTTAAGCTTCAGAGGTGCCCTGCTCCTCAGCTCATCCCCCTGGCAGCTCCCAGAGAAGTTTGGCTGAGCAGCACGCCTCTGCCTCCTCTATCTCAGCAACCCGCATACGGATTGACCCCACTTTCGTGTTTCTTTCCCTCACTGGTGGGGATGGCACAGGTATGCTACTCAATGCTCTTTGGTTGGGCAGCAGCAAGCTGCATCTTGGCAAACCCTCACTGCCTTCAAGCTGAAGAGCCATTTACTGAGTGCTGAAACCACTGAATACAGTATTATTTCTATGCTAACATAAACCAGTGGGATAACAAGGGCATTTCACACCTGCGTGCATTCAAAATAGGAACATGAGTGTTTGGTACAGGACTGACTAGCATTTTGGCTGCTCTTTTAATAATCAACACATCAACTCTTACAACTCTTCCTGATAGAGTGTTTTCACCTTTCATTATATATATATATGATAAAATATGTTGTTGCCATTACACCTTGTTAGGCTGCCTATCAATGTGATGTCTCTTTTAAAGACACATTAAAAAAAAAAGTGTAATTCTGCTTGTCAATCTTCCCTGCAGAGAAGGAGACCTTTCTGGATCCTTTTGTGCTGAGAGACCTTTTGCCGACGTCGCTGGGGAGTTACTACCGCTACACAGGTTCTCTAACTACTCCTCCATGTAGCGAAATTGTGGAATGGATCGTTTTTCGGAAGCCTGTTCCCATTTCTTACCATCAGGTATGTTTATTTTGTTAGTGAAGTCCATCCCTTGATTTGCCCTCTTTAAGACAGTGTTTTCAAAACCCACCGTTTTAATTTTGAGAACAAAAAGGTCTTTGTTGACAAAAAAGGAAGCGTCGGTAATTTTTTTTTTTTCCTCTTAAGTAATATTGTTTCTGAACATGAGCCATCAGTCTTAAGAAGACAGTACAACATGAAAATCAGTTTCCTTTCAATGATTTATTTAGTATTGTTTTTGTTAAGATTAAATTAAGCTATGGTGTAAATATTTATATGGAGTTCCTTTTTATTCTTTTTAATTGAAACTTTCTTTTCAAACTAAAGTGAGTGATTTCGGTTCTGCTCAGATTTAGTAATTTGAACTAATTACATTAGAAAAGACATCTTTCCATTAATTCTCCATGCTTAACTGTTTTTATAACACAGTAAAGCTGCCATTAAGTGCTCAAAGAGCTCGTGCACAAATCTTTAAAATTAGCACATAGAAGCTTTTAATGCAAATAGACACGGTCTGGAATTTGTCTGGAGAAGAAAGCTCCCTATAAAATAATGGCTACATGGAGTCAGATGTTTACCAGTTAAGTGTATTTTGACATTGTAAGATTGCTGTCTTCAGAAAGCCATCCTGATGAAATTAGTCTTTCCTTTCATTCATCTGGCATAAGCCACTGAAAACAAACTTTTTAAACACACTGATTTTATAGAGCATAAGTAAATAGTTCAGTGGCTGATCCGGACTGGCAGATGTTGGTTCTCAGAGGTTTCAGAAGGGTGGAAGGTGGTCTCCATGCCTCTGCTCCAGGCTTTTTTTCATGTTTTCTATATCCAATTGCTTTTCCTGTAGACTCTTTTGTCTTTTTTTTTTTTTTTTTTTTTTTTTTTTTGCAGCACTCTGTTCAAAACCAATTGCAGTGCTTCAGTTGGGGTCCTCCCAAGGCTAAGGCACACGGCAGGATTCATGCGTCTGGCCACGCATGCTGGTGTTATATTGCCTTTTTCACAAAAGCATGACACTATTGCCTGTGTTCAGCACCTGGTCAGAAGGAACCCTTTTGCTAGAGGCTTTGCCCAGAGCGCTCTCTAGCAGTGCTGAGCACATCAGGCGTTCATGCAGCCCACGGTTCTGTCTGAAGAGTGGGACTCTTTGCACATGGTCCTGGTTGAATCGGACCCTTTGTTTTTTTCAGACTATTTCTCTGATTGTTGAGATCATTTTGAATTCTGTCCTTGCCTGCAGGATACTTGCAATCCCTTGTAGCTTTTCACTACATCAATAAGTTTACTGTTTATTATTTGTTGGCTGCAAGGCCTGGCCCACGCTCAGTTTTATACCCTGTATACGCATCAGGTGCGTCGTGACTTCTTTTTTTTTTTCTTTTTTAACAAATCCTAATAAAACTGGTAAACACCAATTATCGCCATCATTATAATGGTATAAAGGTACTTTATCCTGGCATAGCTTCTTTCCTGTGCTGTACAATAATAACTGTGCCAAATCAAGCCCTTAAAATTTGTCGTTGTGCTGCTTTATGCACACATGTGTGGTTGAAGAGCTGGGAATTCTGTGTGTAGACAGACTTTCATTGATACTACAACACATGTAGAATAAATAATAGTATTCTTCCCCTTGGCAGCTCTAGATGGATGTATTTTAAGAGCTTGCCACCCTGCCATTGCAGTGATTATTATTTGTTCCTCTAACAGAAACAGTGCAACATAATCCATTGCCATAGTTTAACCTTCTGTATCACAAACCCCATGAAGCAGCCTGTAATCCCAGAGGAGGAAAGTGATACTGTTTAAGCTTCGTTGCTGTTCCAATTAAATCCTTGCTTTTGTGCAAAATATCTTGTGTAAAAAGGACAGTACTGAAGTGGTCCATTTGTGGATGCTTCTCTATTTTATTCTCAATGCTTCATCATCGTCATCTTTCCTGATAATTAGAGAACAAAACAGGACAAGCTGTGTCACCCTGCAGATGCATTGTAAAGCTAAGTGCATTCAATGACCCAAAGCATGGCATTATCTCTAGTAATGCATACCTCAGAGTATCTCATTGTGCTTATAACAGTTTCGGTATTTTTAATTGCCATTTGTATATGCAACCCTTAGAAAACTGCACATCAGGCTTTAATGGTTTGTAATTATACAACTCTGAGGTTTAGATCAGGTTTCCCTGTATCTACAATGGGCTTAAAACAGCTTTTCATTTCTTCTTCTGAACAGGAGCTCTTGTAGTCCTTGAAGAGCATGAATGTAGCTCCTTGACTGTAGCTCTTACAATTTTTTTTTCCTGGCAGCTATAGATAAATTAATTTCTCATTTGTGGTAGATAATGTTTTTATAGTAAAAATGAAGTTGAAATGACTTTATATATACTTCAACACATAAAAGGGGGAAGGTTAAAAATCATATTTGAATTGGCAGTTGTTAAAATGCAATTATACGTCCCCAAGGTAGCATAGCAGAAGAAAATATTTTAAAAGTTCTCTCTGAAAGTTTAAAAATTCAATTAATGTCATGGATGTATAAGCCTAGAGACTTGACTTCAGAGAAGCAATTGCTACCCAAGTTCTTGAGCTTTTATAAAGTAACCTTAAGCCCTGTTAGCTGGCTTCATCAAAACGCTTCCAGTGCATAAAGTGCAAATGATAGGTAAATATTCACAAGAGGTTTAGTCTGTGCTTTCACAGAAGGGCATAGCAGAATCATCTGTTGGGTTTTTTTTCTTAAGACAAAAATGTAAGATAATAGTCCTCTTACCCCTTTTTAACCCATCTGTCAATGCTTCTAAGGGGGTCCTGATAATAACTAGGAAGCAGTGTTAAAGATTTTTCAAGATGTTTCTCTGAAGAATCAGAGAGAGAATTGCAGTTGAGAACCAAGGAGTGGGGCTTTTATCTAAGATGCAGAAAAGCTGTGATCCAGATCTCACCATCAGTACCTGCAAGGCTGGAAGTGGCACCTGAGCTCCCTGCCTGCGATGGGAACTGGTCAATGACTGTCACCCCTCCCTGTTGGTGTTCTGCTGTACCTCTGCCTCAGTTTCCCTGCTTGTACAGTAAAAGTCATTGTGAGTAGGAGGATGCTACTGCTAAAATGTACAAGGCTGAGTTGCGCTGTTATCTCGGAGGTGATTGCCTCTAGCAGGACTCAGTTCCCTTGGGTTTGTGTTTTAGTGCAGAGCTGCCAAACTCAGGATTAGAGTTGTGAGATGCATCCTTTTTCCCTCCTGCTATCCATGCACAGCTCCCAGTGATAACATTCCCATACTTACCTCCATTAGCTGGCTCATCATACTACCCAATGCAAGGAGACTTACCTTTGAACTGAAATGTGTAAAAATTGATGCTTAACAGCTGATCTGTTACACCTTCCTTTGATCATTTTTATCAGTATTATCAATGGAGGCTAGAATGAGAATTTTCCCTAGTTCAAAGTTTCATGACTGTCATGACACTTTTCCGTAGTTTTTAGTGCAGATGCACTTAATGAAGTAGCTTTTCCTTGTAAAGCTACAGCTTTATAAGGCTGTAGCTTTCAAAGTGACCTGTTATTAAGCTATGAGTATAATTCAAGGCCCTTTTTAAGTCTTGGAACAGATTCTGTACTTCCAAAAGCCATACTGTCAGTATATGTAATTGATGTTGATGTAAACAATATCAGGACCGAATCCTTCTCAGCTCTGTCTTGCTCAGTCTTTCCAGCGGCAACATAACTAATTTCTAGCTGTTGACCGGATTGATAACAAGCTAGTAGTAAATGCTATACTGATCTTGATAGCTATGAGAAATGCATTAGCTGAAAATATTTTCACCTTAGTTTGCTAGAAATTTCTCTCTAAGAAATACAAAGTTACGAAGGTAACAGAAGTTTTCAATTGCAATTCTTTCTTACAAGTTAATACATTCTATTAAAAAATGGCTCAGATCTGAATCCAGCAAAAGAAACTTATTCCCAGAGGACTATATGCTAACTGTGCCTAAATACATTTATTCTGTGTTATTTTTGTTCTCTCCCTATAGTTAGGTTTCAGAAAGAACAGTGGTTGGTAGGGAGGTCAGGACAGTTGGAGCTGATAGTGCTGAGGGTGCTGCATTCTTCTACTGACCTGCTCCAGGGCAAGCCAGCTCATGGATTTGGATGTTTGTCCTGTAAAGTTGTGACAACTGCAGTGACCTTCCTTCAAAAGTGCTGCAAGAGTTGTCTGTGAAGCTTATCCTGGCAGCTAAACTTTGTAAGGTGTTCAGAGATAAAGTAGTGTTGTCCTGGAGACGGCTATTGGGTGGAATGACCTGGAAGGGCTTTTTGATATTATGCTGTGAAACGAAAGGGTGCCAGTGGTGAGAAGGGTTTGGCATGGCTGCGTCACACACGAAATCCTTCCAGACAATGGCTCTAAGGGCAAATGTTTCCTTGCCCATGACAGATGTCCACAGGTTGCTGGAAGGCCTTCTCCTTTGTTGGTCAGGATAAGCACTGTGCTGAGATAAGACAGTTGGCAGTGATTTCAGTGGGCAGCCTGACTTCCTGTGTGGTTTATCGGTCTTGGCATCAAAATTTTACTTCCTGGCATTTTACTTTCTTATCAGCCACTCGGATTTCACCACATTGTTTTTCTAATTAATGTCCTTTCTCTCCCCTGCCCCGATGTCTGCAATCAGCTGGAGGCGTTCTACTCCATATTCACCACTGAACAGCAAGACCATGTCAAGTCTGTGGAGTACCTGAGGAATAACTTCCGACCACAGCAAAGCCTGAACAACAGGAAGGTGTCTAAGTCTGCCGTGAAGGATGCTTGGAACCAAGATATGACAGACATCTTGGAAAATCCACTCGGCACAGAAGCTTCCAAAGGTAGATCACGCTTACAAATTTTTCACTCTTTTTTTTTTTTTTTTTTTGTCTGTTTTGTTGTCAAATGCTGGCAAGGATAACTGTGAGCTGCCAAAGAAACAATGCAGGTTATGCAGGCATTCCTTGTTGGCATGTGTCAGTTTAATCCTGTGAGTGCCTGCAATTACCTGTGGAACCTATGGACCAATTACCTGTTAGGAGGTGCCATGGCAAAAAAGCCCCAAAATACATGTCTCAAACTGTTGATATCCCTATTTCTCCTGACTGGCTGTAGGGCCTTAGAGATGCCTGACAAGAAGGAAACATGAAGGGACAAGGTCAGAGGTAAAATTTCAGCCACATTAGCACCGACTCACTGGGTGTTTGAATGGGAATAGAGTAGCCAGATATGGTTAGGGGTTTCATTTTTATAGTAACAAGACTTTTGAAGAAGGATCAGCCTTTTAATTCAATGTTTGTATCAGTCTGTTGGTAGTGGTGACAGGGGAAAAACCCTTTTCCGTATAGGCAGGTGATTTTCTAAAGTCTTGCTGAAGTGTTTCATGTGCCTTTTTGTAGAGCAGCTGGCGCTTGCTTCTGTCAGACACTGGATAATGAGCTGGATGGAGGGAGGTGGGAGGGATGTTGCAATCGTCACGTTGGCACAGACAGTCCTAGCTAGAGGAGCACATCAAAACTTTGGAGGGAAATGTGTACTGGATAAAATAAGACTAGAAAAAAAAAATTTACTACTTTTATTTGCCTTTATTTTATTGAATGGTATTATTTATATGTAGGAGGAATGACATGTACTTCCCAATCTTCAGTTTTGAGAAGTGCTTGGTGCTTAACCAGTTCTGAGTAGAGGTAAAGGAGAAGGGGCAGTTTGCCAAAAGGAAGCAGCTAAGCAGATTTACAAGCTTGCCTTTCATACCTGGTATTTTCACCTGGCCAGGCACAGAGAGCATACTTCTTAGAGAATGTGAATCATGAAAACAGCTGCATTCAGCAACCTCACCCTCCCAAGAGAGTGCTGGAAGAGTGTATTTCTTGGGGCTCATTATTCTGTGAGCATGCTTATTTATATATATAATATACACGTACACAAACCTCATGTACATTAAAGGCAGCCTTGGGATGGAGAATTTACATCAGATGTGAGGAGGAGATTTTGGGAATGAAGAAACCCTGCTATTCTCTGATGCTCTGGCCTGCAGATTTCAATCAGTGTTTTAACAGCAACATGTGTCAATATTTCTTTCTTCAGTTATATGCTGTGTACACGTTACTTACCCAGAACAGTGATGAAAGTTAATAGGTTACATTATGTTAAAAGTGACAAAACTGACTAGTTTTTATTTTGAGTGCAGCCAAGGTACCTCTGGTACATGTGGTATAATATTCAATTAGATTCTGCTGGTTTGGCCACATGCCTGCGTATTCCTGGCCTCACTGGATAGCTTTAAAATTCAAAAAATGCTTTAGATTATTTTGACCCCCATAGTAAATAGCTGAAACCCACAATTTTGACAGAGCATTACAAATGCTAAAGTCTGTAGTTAATGGGCTGATCTTGAAGTTGAAAGTGTTGATACCAAAGGAGCACTTGAATAACTAGAAAGATTTGCATTGACTTTGATCTTTAAGAACACTAAGGCCCAGATTCAACCAAGCACACGTGGCTTAGTTAACATGATGTGAGCCAGTCTGCAAGAGCAAGGGAGCTGCACAACCATTAGTCCATGTTCAGATAGCTTGGTTCGCTGGTGCTTGACACCTCATGTGCCTGGGGACTGATTTCCTGAGCAAGTTCACTCTGGGTCCTCTCCCATCATGTACAGGTACCATAATGCTCTGTACTCATGCATGGGACTTTGAGCTTATGGCATGCTCAGGAGAGACTCTCAGGCGGGGTACATTCATTCCCTGTGATCTGACAGCATTTAGCATGCCATCTAATAGCAGGGATGATGCTAGAGTTGGTGATTTTTTTTTTTTTTAATTTTTTTTTTTCCCTTAAGCTTTTGCTGTAGGAGGCCAATAGCTGGGCAGCCAGTCTTTCTGTACCAGCTCTGTCAAGCTGTCACTTTCGGGGTTGTGTGCACACCAGGGGACACTGAAAATAGGTGCATTTTTTTCATGAACTTAAAAATAAATAGGTTGCTGCAGTGTTGCTAACACAAAATGGATTGTAGCGTATCCTCCAAAGGTTACAGGGATGAGTTATAGCTGTTCCAGAGATAAAACAACGTGGATGTTTCTGGCCCCTTCTTTGACAAAGGTGAACAGTGATGATGTGCCTGGTCCACTGCACATTCTGAACTACTGACATATAAATAAAATGAGTTGAAGTCATAATACTTGAGTGAAAGCAAAACCTATTGTTTATTCAGCTAGTAAATACAGTATTTCTTTATATACTGTCATTCATGCAAAAGTACTGAAGAGCCGAGTGCATGGAGCACTTCTCAACCAGACAGTCTAGGCTACAAATATAGGAGTGTAGGGTTAGTATAACAAATTTGGTTTATGCAGCTCCTTCTGCACACCTCATGACTGCATTCAGTGGTTTCCACATTGCATTAAGCAGTGTGACCAGTGGCTGTCACATGTTGACTCTTGTCTACCCTCCCTGTGCTTAGATTTGTGTGTTGCAGAAACAGGCAAGGTCATGAAAATGTGTCTTTTTACTTGCTGCAAGGTGATATAGTTTGTGATGGTCTTTGGCTCTGGAGGGGAAGTTTGGGTTTGTTTGTCGGTGTGAATTTTTGCAATTTGTTTCCTCTGTCACACTCTATTAAGTCTGTGGGCAGTATTGCTAATCTAGAAAACAGCGTAACGTTTGTTATGTAAGACTTTTTTATTTTGGAGCAAAATGTGCCCAGAACAATTTGCATAATGTTCAGAATAATTTTCAGATTTCCCCAGTGAATAGGGAATTTCAGATCAGCACACAGCAATGCAGCTCTGCGGTTGTCCATTCACAAACGTGCTATCCTGAACAGTTTGGCACCAAAGAGGAATGTCTTTTCTTCCAGCTATCAAAGTTATCTCAGGTCACAGAGCTGTGACCAATAGCATAACCTACAGATACACTGGAGGAAAACTATTCCTCACTTACGCCAGTCCTCTGAGTATTGCCTCAGCAAAGCCCTGTAAGTGGTGGTATTTAGTAAATACAATGCCTTCTGGGAAAAGCTATGTTAGGACATTCAAAACTGTCAGTTCATTTGAATCCAGTTTGTTAGCCAATATGAATGTTGCCAGCCTTTTGTTTTGCAGTTACTCTCCTCTTCCTCTTCTTTATTTAATTTTAAAGGGGCAATGAAGGCAGGGATGGTGTTTCAGTCATCAGAATACAAGATTGTGAAAATACTTTAGCTACTTTGAAATAGTGTAGAGGGCTAATTTTTCACTTAAAAGTGAAAACTCTGTGTTAGTATTTAGCAAAAAGAGTTTTCTTTGGTTCAATTTTCTCTTTCCTTCCTCCTGTTGGCAAAAGCTGATGTAAAACAGTTCTCTTGAGGACTGCTTATATGCCTGGAATAGAAGCATATGCATAAGACGTTTGCTGAATCAGAGCCCATGAGCTGAGCTTAATTCTTAAGTTGACCCTGGAGCTGTTTCAAGAAACCATACAAATCATCTTTAAAAATCTTAACACCATTCAGGATAAATACTGTTCAGCTATTTAATTTTACCAGTTGGTGGATTGATAATAAACCATCATACAACAATATTTTTTAAGAAGATGAAACTTTCAGAGATTCAAGCTATACGGTGGATCAGGCTGTTAAATCGTGTAGATCATCAGGCCTGTAAAATTTAACAAGTGGGTTCACCAGTAGTTGCAGTACTGATGTATATAAAGTTTTGAAGAGTTAGAGGTTCTCTGTACAGACTGTAAACTGGCCGGGACACTTGGAGCTGGTAGTCCTGAGGGTCCTCCATTTACTGACCTGCTCCAGGGCAAGCCAGCTCATGTCTGTCCCATAAAGGTGTGACAACTGCAGTGACCTTCCTGTCTATATACCTGGGCTGTATTTGTAAAATATTCATCACATACTGTAAGTATCAGTGACAGTGGCAGTGTTTGATTTTTTTACACATGACCATCTCCTTTAAAACTGTCTCCTTTTCTATGGCTCAGGACTGTGCTGCTCTGTCACACCACATACTGTGCTCCTGCCTTTTGGTGGGCTGCTTTCAAGCAGCTATGTCAGAAGGATTGCTAATTATTTATCAGTATAATAGTGTATGTTGCTCTTCAGACAGACAGAATTCTTACAAAAAAGTCCATCCAGTTCAAGGACCTAAGTCTGCATGTTCCTCACTTCTTTCACATGTTGTCCCATTTGCAAAACATTACCTGCTTCAGTAAAGGTGTAGGCATGGAAACTCAGGAGAAAAAGATGTTTCATTTCCTTGTTTTGGGATGTACCCCACATGCAACAATATTTGCCCATTTTACTTTGCTGCTGATTACAGACATCACATGTTGGTTGTTTTTTGGTTTGGGTTTTTTTGGGTTTTTTTTTGTTTGTGTGTGTGTGTGTGTGTTTGGTTGTTTTTTGGTTTTTTAAGGCTGAAA
The DNA here is from genome assembly GCA_024611175.1 of Megaceryle torquata. Classification (NCBI taxonomy): domain Eukaryota; kingdom Metazoa; phylum Chordata; class Aves; order Coraciiformes; family Cerylidae; genus Megaceryle; species Megaceryle torquata. The sequence continues at coordinate 3,488 of JANIJG010004220.1, read as the reverse complement.
AACAACCCCTTTAACCTTTCTGTCTCATTAAACGTGCTGCAAGCCTTACAACACTTAAACAAGCATCCCATGTGAGGGGCTCTTGACATCAGAGTTTTCTTTCTCAGATGCCTGATTACTTCCCCAAAGGTGTCTGATTACTCTTTGCTGGAGTCTCAAATGATGCTGTTTCCCATCAGTGGGAATTCGCCTTAGAATACCATCTTTAATTATGATCTTAGACTAAGTTAAATAATGAGCAGTCATAAATTCACTCTAGTAAAACTTACTTTAGACTCTAAATTACAGCTAGGACATTTCTCTAGTAGTGTACAGGCAATCATTTTCTTCACTGTTCTTTGTTATGCGGCAGTGATACACAGTTTGGAAGTCCTTGTAACTTAATGCTGCTAAAACATGGATAGTTGGTACTTGGATTTTGCCTCCTGTGTGCATTGCACTGGAGACAGGGCTCTGGGTATCCACCTGCAGTCAAAGGTACAGTCAAATGGCTCCTGATCCCAGAAATGAAACTAAGGCCTCCAGCAAAGATACTGCCTTTTCTACATGGAGTGGCATCCTTGCATTGGAGTGCACCTCCACTGCAGCAGCATCCAAAGTTCCAGAGACTCAGTGAAGTGACATCATCATTTTGAGGAAGATAGTTTAGAGCATTGGCATTATCTGAATGAGAACAAGTTATTTGTCTCATTTATAGTCTCTGTTATTACTCCCAGTAATTTGTTTTTGCTTTCTAAATGCCCATGTTTTATGAGAACTCTCTCAAAATAACTTTGCAGTCTCTTCATGCCCTCAGGTTCTCTCTGGGAGGCCAAACAGAGTGTTAGGCAGAAAAGTTATACTCTTACAGAATGTTGTTTATGTATTTCAGTCAAACTTAAATGACCGCAAAATACTCTATAGCAGTAAGTGTAATCTGTCAAAAACAACAATATAGTAAATGTAAATTTAAAACTATATGTTATTGAAATCTTAACCTGCGATTGCTAATGCAAAATATTTTCTTTAAATATCTCGGGGAAAGTTAAAATAAGCAAGAACCTTTTTTTAGCTAATTTACAATATGTTTTTCATTACAGTTGATTGTTCTTGTCCTTTTAAAGAAGATTGGAAGATTTCTTCATAGATTAACTCCTTTCCAGTTTCCTTGGATAACTGGACTTCTCTTACTTTTCTTTTTGATTTAATTTTGTAATGAAGATTATCCTTTCCAGATTCAATTCCCCTTAGTCAGGCTAGCACCCTACAACAGCGTGCAGGTGCAGATGAATCCATATATCATTATTAGGGTTTCTGTTGGTGCAGCAGACTGGCTCAGTGCAAAAGGTTGCACTTGAGGGTGGTAAAGTGCTGCTAATAGCTTGCTCTGCATCTTTTTTGCACTATAGACCTGCCTGGCTGCCACTGCACCTCAGTGCTCCAAGTAAATGTACTGACCTATGGCTGCAAGAGTCTTTTATGATGTATACCTCAAGTACCTGCTGTGATCACATTTTAGGCGGAAATCGGTGCGCTTCTGCATATTTCATCCCTCACACCCAATCCGTGTCTTGCCCTGCAGTGCTGGGTCCTATGTCTATGTAATTGTCTTGGAGCACATCATGCCAAAGCAGGAAAGGACAGGCTGCTGCTTTACAGAGTCTCAGATCAGTCAGGTCAAATGCAAAGTATTTCAGGAAAAAACTTGAGCCATTTTGAGGGGGAATCAGGCACAAAAAGATGTGGTACATATACCTGATGTAGGCTTCATGCTTCCCCTCACAGTGGCTCTGTTCTGCAGGGTTCTGTTTTCACCTATAGTAACTTCTGTGTGGTTGTAAAGTGAGCAGCACATGTGTCTGCCTGAATGTAGCGGACAGCTTACCAGTAGAATTATTAATAAACATAAGTAACTGCTTTCACTTGTTTAGAGATTATAAAGGGCCCAAAGAGCAAGAGAAATTCACAATGAAAGTTTAAGTATAGTTTGGGTTCACAGCTGCCAATGAATCTGGAAGAACTGAGTACTTGTAAGATAGCTGGATGATTTCTTCCTTTTACACCTGCAAGGAATTCCTTTCTGCATTAACAACCTGCCAGTCCAACTGTTCAGCCCACAGAAGCACTGATTTTAATTTTAGTCTTGAGAGTACCTTGGACCATGAGTGTCTGCAGCTCATCCCTTGTGTTAGAAAAAGCCTCCAGAAGCTAAGAAAAGGCAACTGCTTTCCCTGTCTTCTTTTGGGCATCCTCAAGCATGTGATGGGATGGTCTACCAGCCCTGTTGGCTTTTTCTTCCTATGCTTCCTGCTCCAAGCAACTCTTGCCAAGACATTGAAAAGGGTGTCTTGGCTAACATGGCAAATGTGTGTCATTCTGGCAGGAAATCCTCCTTGCAAAAACTTGCAGGGCAGATCCTTGGCCAGCAGCAGTTTAGCCCAGCATGGCATCTGATAGTGCAGGGCTGATCTGCACCCGCTGAGGCTCTAGGCCACAGCTATAGAAACAGTATTTGTGAAATATATAAAATATTTGGGCTCAAACACAATGCAGTGAAACACACAGTCCACGCTTCTCGGTAAAACAGGGGCTGCTGCTGCTGCGATACCATGGAAACTTAAATGTTACAAAGAAAGCCATACAGGAGCAAATCCAAATGCTGGCTGTGCATTCACCTCGGGAAATGGGCAGGCAGCAGAGGGGCAAAACCCAGCTTGCCCAGAGCCCCTCCATTGGAAGTGCCCCACATGCCAGTTTGCTCATGAGGTTATTTCACAGGGCTCATAAAACAAGTGCAGTGTCTGTCCAAGTCCCCTGCACCTTAAAAAATAACCCTGTCCATTTAAAGAATAGAGAAAGGTAAGAGTAGGAAAGATAAATAGTCTGTCTCCTAGCTACATTCTGCCTGTGGATTGAAGTAGATCAACACAAATATTTGTGTGTACAGCATGCTCTGGAGCCTGCAAATGCCTGCTGGCAAAGTGCAGGGAAAGATAAAGGAAAAATGTATGCTTCTCTTTAAAGCAATTATCCTTATATATTTATAATGTCATTTATAAGCACTCTGAGAAGTTAACAAGCTACACTAAAGCAAAGCAAAAAAATCACAAACATTTAGTAAAATGAGAAAGAGGAAAATGTTGTAAGTATGCCTTTTAGCACTTTTCTATGTATTAAAACCTGTCTTGTCTCTGTGTGTGATCCTCATAGTCTATTTGTTATCCTTTGGGAGCACAGCCCTTGCTGAACTCTGAGATTGAATCCGACAGCCTAAAGAATGCTGTTGTTTGTTATGGGTCAGAGTCTTCTCAAGCATCTCCACTGAGTGCTGCCAATACAAGGTAGCTGAATCTGGCACTGTGTTACTTCCTTTACATGGCACTGTTGACATGGCACTGAAAGCAAGTATGTGTTTTCTCATTGCACTGAGTTGTTATTTTTCCATGTCAGGGCTTATTTGGACTTTTGAGGGTCTAATAATGAGAAGGAATATGTATGTGTGTGTATTT
>JANIJG010004219.1:6477-22088 GCA_024611175.1 Megaceryle torquata | reverse complement strand
GAGAGATTCCCACCCCGCCTGGACCCTGCGCTGCTGGGCCCCCTGCTCTGGGTGCCCCTGCTGGGTGGAGCAGGGGGATGCCACCAGAGCATCCCCTGAGGTCCCTTCCAACCCTCACCATGCTGGGATTCTGAAAGCTTCACAGCTAACGTATCTAACTCAGCTCGTGCTTCTGTGTGTTTGTTGTTTTATTTTTCCTTGCCAACAGGTATTTTGTCACTTTTGCAAACTACGCTGTAGTTCATGGCTTCGAACATGCCACGAAGAGCAAAAGGTCAGTGGGTTGAAAACCACTTACTGAAGGGGTTGGTAGGAACACAACGATATTGTTTGGGTCAAGACACTAAACTGGGGTAAGCAGCACTAAGCGCTGCACCACGCAGCCATCTGCATTTCACCATCCAGCTGCCTCTGCTCTGAACTGGCCTTACTGGTGTCTGCTCCCATATGCTGAGACCACAGCAGCAGCTGTTGAAACACGTCCTCTACAGATCTCTCCCTATGTCTTTCTACCCATGTACAACTCCCTTTTGGAAGGGGGGGGGGGCTGTGTCTGTAAATTTGGAGTTTGGGGATTCAAATGAGGGGTGGAGACCTGAGAAAGGATTCTGGGGGAATCTGGCAGGACATTTCCACTGCTCATCGCAGATGTCATCAGTGTCTCCTGGAAATAGCGAGCGAAAGCACAAGCCCTAGACCTGAGCAGGTTCACAGCCACTTTATCCAAGTCACTTCTCTGGGTGAGCAAGCCCTCGTGGAAGTCTTGTTGTATTCTGTGTAACTCCAGGTGTGGTTCCCAGCTGCAAAGACCATTGGTGCAGAGACAGGATGGATGGAGCTTATGCTCTCCTTGTTGCTTTATTTTTGTGTGTTTGGTCTGCAAATGTGTTCACGCTACCGTTATCTCCTGCTCTGTCAAGTCTTTCTATACCCCCCTGATGCTGAGGCACCATACTGAGCTTGGAGTGGCAATTTGCAGAGAAACTAATCAATGAACCTTTGTCTTAATTCACCATCTTGCAGTGAAGCCTGGAAGCACCATAAGACCGTGCTGAAACAATTCCTCTCAGACTTCACCTCTGAGACCTCCATGGCACTGGCTTTATACACGGTTCTTCACAAACCTATCCGAGATCATGTTGAGCAATATATACTGCTCCTTACCAAGCTGAAGGAGGTTCTCAAAGAGGTAGGAAGCTCTATGTGATGTCACTTGACTGGTTTATGCTAGCACCTTATACAGGGCTTTGTGGTGGTGTGAGTGAATTCTAAGAAGGAAAAGGATCTCCAGTGGACAGCTGGACCAGCACCAGTGAAGTGCAGCCCACCTGAAGGTCTCAAAGCCACAGAGTGGCCAGTCCCTTGTAGTACAAACTACTCATCAAATAGAGAAGCTGCAAAGGGTCAAGTAACTGGCCTAAGGTGTTGCAAACTTCTGCTGGTGGCAGAGAAAATTTGGGAGGTTTTCCTTGCAGAAGGGGATTGGAGGTTGAACTCTCATAACTCCTTTGGATTTAGAGCTGATGAGGTTTTTCTGCAGCTGTAGCCCAGAGAGTGGATTTCCTGCACAGCCATGCCTGAAGCATTACTTAAGCCTTTCCTGCTTTTAACAGGGCTCTGAAAAGGATGTGGTTACCAGTGCCATCAAGGAATATGTGAAGCTGGAGTCTTTCATCAGCCAAGTCCTGGATGAAGCTTGTTTTACCAAGTCCTTATGGAAATCCTTGGGCTGCAAATTCACAGTGAGTCTTGGATATAGGAAGTGGCTTCATAGGGAGCTCTTTTGGAGGTCTTGCACTTCTGCTTACACATAGAGGAAACTCAATACAGATTAAGCATTTGAGGCCTGGCTTGAAGTCAACAGTGCAGGGAGTTGTGGAAGCCTGGGAGAAACCTTATGGTCACTGGGTGCTTTAGAATTTGAGTGCTCTGTCCAGTTCTGCTGTCACTGTCAGCTTGTGCCATGAGACAGATGGCCTCTGCAGGAACTGTTGGCTTGAGTTGTATGTTGACTCCCAAATCCTGATGTTTCCTGATGCTTCTGATCTTCCACCTTGACCTCTGTGGTTCCCTCTGCAGGACATACTCTGTGTACCTGAAAGGAGGCTGCTGGAAGATAGCAGAAATCTTCCCATCTCTGCCAGCACGAGTCGATCAGACCGGATTTTGCTCTTTGATGATGTCCTTGTGCTAATTCAGGTGAGTCTGGAGTCCTTCAGAGGGACTGGAACAGCAGCACACACAAACAACAGTCAAATTCAGCTTCCTTTGGTGTTGAAGATGCAGCAGATCTTGGCAGTTGGCAAAACCTTGTCTTGGATCCACACAACTGTGGTTTTTGCTGGAGAATAAAGGAAAGCCTAATGACAAAGGAATAGAGGACAATCCACATACCTTTCTCCCCAGTGAATATGTACAATCCAACCAGCACAGGCACCTTTCTAGTAACCAAAGCCCATGACTGGGTATTAATTTGTTGATTTCTGTCCTTGCTGATTCAAAGGGGACCTGCTGGGTCAAAGGCATTAGGACTAAATATGATCACGGAATCATAAAATTGTTTTGCTCGGAAGAGACCTTTAAGATGATCGAGTCCAACCATTAACCCAGAACTGTCAGGGCGTCACTGACCCAGGTCCCTCAGCACCACAGCTCCACAGCTTGGAAATCTCCCCAGGGATCATGGGGACTCCACCCCGGCCCTGGGCAGCCTGGGACAGGCCTGGACAACCTTCAAGGGGAACAAATTGTTCCTCAGGTCCAACATAACCCTCCTCCAGAGAAACTTGAGGCCGGTTTCTCTTCTCCTATTGTTTGTTCCTCAGGAGAAGAGACTGACACACATCTGGTTCCAGTCTTCTTTCAGGGAGTTGCTGAGAGTGAGATGGTCTCCCCCAAGCCTCCTTTCCTCCAGGCTGAACAAACCCAAGTCTCTCAGCCGCTTCTTGTAAGATTTGTACTCTAGATCCTTCTAGACTTGGCCTTGTTGAACCTCGTACCATTGGCCTCAGCCCTCTGATCTGGTGACTGCTGGTGACATGGGAGCAGAAGTTGCAGGTGTTCTTGGGGCTCTTTCAGGGGTCTGGGTGTGGGGCAGACAGGGAGTGTCTACAGCCATGGATAGCTTGATGAATGTGTTCAAAGCTGTTCTGCAGCATGTTAGCTTGGCTTGCTCTGACTTGACAGCTCCTTTAATCTAGCAGGACTGTCTTCGCGTGTACCCCTCTTGCTCTCTAGTCATCTGCCAGCCCCTTGGGTGTCCAGACACATGACTGCCTTATGAGCTGATATATCTCACGGGTTCTTCCAGACATGAGCCTTTTTGTGATAATGCTGGGCAGCCCTACTCAGCTTGCAGGGTCTAGGCCGGAGGAAAATAGGGTGGTGATTATCTCATCCAGCTTTACATTGTAGATTTCTTAGCACTGCAGTGATCTCGCTGTGAGCAAGTGCCCCCAGGCTCCCTTTATATTCAGGGAAGAGAAACAGGCGCTGTCTGGGTGTGGTTCGTCTGACCCATTTTAGATGCCAAAACTAGGATGAGTTGAATCATGTCCTCGACTTCACTGGCTAGGGTGAGAGGCATGGGTAGCTAGATCACACAGAGATACCTGCATTGTAGACATCTCTGTTCAGTCAACAGTTCCCACCCACTATGGCTCATCTGCTGCTGGGACTGTTATTGAGGCTTGGGGAGTTATAACTGGGAAAGCTGCCCAGAGGAAAAGGCCCTGTGGCTTTTGGTTGACTGATGGATAAAGATAAGCCGGTGTGTGCCCAGGTAACCAAGAAGGCAAATATCCTGGCTTTTATGAGCACTAGTGTGGCCAGCAGGACTGGGGAAGTGACTCTGAAACTGTACTGGGCACGGGTGAGGCCACATCTTGACAATTCCCTGACAGGAGGTTGGAGCCGGGTGGTGGGGTGGTCTCTTCTCCTAAGGAACAAGCACCAGGACAAGAGGAAATGGCCTCGGGTTGCCCCAGGGGAGGTTTAGGTTGGAGCTGAGGACCTGTCCCAGGCTGCCCAGGGCAGGGGTGGAGTCCCCGTGATCCCTGGAAGGGTTTCCAAGCCATGGAGCTGTGGTGCTGAGGGATATGGGTTAGTGGTGCCCTGGCAGTGCTGGGTTAAGGATTTGACTGGATGATCTTAAAGGTCTCTTCCACCTTAAATGATTCTGTGATTCTTTGGTTCTCTTGGGCTGCTACCAGGGTCTGCTGATGAGCACTGTGGTGGTGGGGGTCTGAACCTCCCTCCCTTCACCATTCCCCCAAATCTGGTGTCTACATCAGTGATTAACTCGTGGTAGACCCCATAGTGCTAGTACCTAACCCTGGCCAACTACATCCTTACAGCAGCTCTGTAGTGTGGGCATCTGGACTTTAGACAGGGAAGGGAGACAATATTAAATGCCATTTTAGTTTCTTCTGCTTGGTGTGTTATTGATCAAAATAGTGACTCCTTAAAACGTGTTACTTGTGGGCCACTATTGGCTGTGTCATCTGGAGTCCAAATCCTTGATAGATCGTAAAGAAAGCTAGGGCATACTGGGTGCCAGGGATGACTTGGGAGTGCTATCATGTGATAGGGAAGAAAATCTCAAAGAGCAAGTGCCATCTGAGAAGGTCTGTTGCTGTTAGTTGTAGTCATGACATTATGGAACATCACTTCGAAGTGTTAAATTAAGAACTTCCTTCCTTCCAGGGCTTTTCTTCATTCTCCAGGTCTATTACTGTAGTGTGGGATAGATGTGTGGACAATGAGGGACTTTACAGTGCTGCAAGTCTTGCTCTGTTCAATGGATTGACCGAGTGGGGATGTCACGTGATGTTTACATCAATAACAGAAACATCTTTTCCCTTTTGCTGCAGGGAAACAGCTTCCAGAGTTTTGATCTGAAGCTGGTGTGGGTAGATGAAGACTGCAGGGAGAAATCAGCTCCAGGACTGTGAGTGAAAAACTTTCCACTTAGAGGTTAACAAAAAAAAAAAGTTAACTTGATTGTGAAACTGAGGAAATGTTTCAAAACTTTGTCCCATCTCCTTTCCACCCAGTGGGATTGGTTGTGGGTGTTGGGTAATTGCAGCACCTCTGAGATGGGATCGCAGCAGCTTGGTCTTGGGTTGCTCGCCGCTGCTGACGTTTCAAAATCAACCCATCATAAAATGGTTTTGGCTCCAGACCTAGAGTACAAAGATGAGTTGACCGAGTACCTCTTGAGAAGGAAAAATTGACTGCCAAAGCACCGTTAGCCTCTGAAGAGGAGTGGGAAGAGAGGGAACTGCTATTTGCCTGAGAAATGTGTTTTTCATAGTGTCCATAACATCTTTTGCTTCACAGGTACAGCCTCCGTATTATAACCCCGGAGGAAACGTTCTTCCTCTCTGCCAAAGACCCGCAGATGAAGGTTAGCAGTGGGGGAAGGGTGTTTCTGCTCCACCTGAGATTCTGTGCACTGAGTTTTGAAAGAGGAGAATGTCCCAGAGAGCGTGTCAGCTCTGAAGTGGAGACAAAACATTGACTACTGAGTGGAAGTTGAAATCGCATTGCACATCAGGATTTTAGCTTCCTGGTCAGAAGATGGATTAGTGGGCTCTGCACCTGCTTAAATGTAGCTGAGGTCTTTCCTCTGTGTTTTGGTGGCTTTGTTTGGATTTTTTTTTTTGTTTGGTTCTCCCCCCCCCTCTTTTTAAAATTATTTAAAGCAGGATAATAAGCAGTGTGAGGTTTGTTGTTTGGTTTATTCCCCCTGCCACCATGAAGCCAGTACTCTATTAAATAGCTTAGAGGTGGCTTAGATGAAGAGTATCTGGGTGCTGGATGTGGTCTACCCCAGGCAGTGGCGTGTGCCACAGAGCTTGAGGCAGTATGGTCCCATCAGCATGGTCCTGTGCCAAGGCCAATTAGGAGTGGTGATTGTCAGGCTTAAGTGACATGGAAGTCTTGTGGATTGGTGCAGTATCCAACTCGCAGGACACAAGAGAACACCTCTTGTTGTTGCTGGAACGGGTCCTAACTCACCAGCCCAGCTAGGTGAATGGCACAGAATTGATGGGAACCTAACAGCTTCTCGCTGCTTCTCCTGAAGTCTCTCTTGTTGGGAGCTATTACGCTTTCTTCACTGGTTAGTCCATCAACTCCTGTTCCTGTGCCCCCAGGCTGTTTGGCAGTGGAAGCTGAACCAGGCTGTCCGCCAGGCACTGAATGGGAAGCGAGATTTCCCACTGTGGGGCAAGACTGGGGAAGGCACTGAGCCCCCGTCCTGCCGCTTCTTCACCTATGTCTTCAGGCTGGAGGGCAAGTTCAAGAGCGCATCCTACGAGGGCGAGTGGCACTGGGGAAAGCCGCATGGCAAGTAAGGAGCTTTTTTTTTTGTCTCTTTCCTAAGCAAGAACATATAAAGATGGCCCTGCTGTCTTCGTGTAGCTCTGCCTGGATCCAGTGGATGCACAAGTGGAGGTATTGATGCCACAGAGTGGATGATGTGGACAGGAGGTGACCCACCCTGTGCTGAGAGTCTGGATCACAGACTCCAGGCTGGTGATGTCCCAGGGTGTGCCAGCCTCTCTGGTCCCTGCCTCACTTGTTTCCAGAAGGAAATCTGGTATCAAGGACAGGTTCAGGGGGTGGCAGTTGGGACACATTTGCTTGATTTGAAGGCTTAGTCAAAGCATAAGTCCTGACATGATCTATTGCATTGCAGATGCCATGCAAGTGATACTGGTTTATGCAGTAAATTGTAGAGGCTGCCCCTAATAATAATTGTTCAATTACTCTTCTGTCCTTCCCACTCCTGAAATGGTACTTCTCTGTGACTTGCTACTAGCACAAGGTTATGGAGCAGCAAAGCTGGCCTTGGTGTCTTGTCCACCTCTGAGGATGAGGCAAAAGCACACGAGCAGTTGCAGTGTCAATCATGGTTCTTCAGCAGGAACGTCTGTATTCTTCACTGTTCTGTCCCAGTACTGACGAGCTGGTGTGGCAGAAGGAGATGCCCTGCTAGGAAGTAGCTTAAAGCATTGCCATGGCTGGAGCAGGCATTTGGTTCTCTCTGGCTTGCTCTCCTCTGCTCCATTCACACCAGCAAAGCAAAAGGAGATGTATTTTAAATCCACTTGAAATTAATCTGCCCATTTCCCTGTAAATACCAGAAAAAGAGCCTGTCTCATGTAGGTATTTAAAGCAGCAACGTCGGTAAAAGTCAAACAAATGCATCATGGTTTTGGTACTTCACCATCTTCTCTTCTCTCTGGTCGGGGAATGTGTAGGGAGCTTGCTCTGTCTGGGATGATGCAAGAATTAAAACAGTGAGTGGGTGTGGGTGGAGTGGGGGACTGGGAGGGAGGGGAAATGCATTTGCAACTGGGCATGGCTGTGCAGTAATTTGGCCATGGCATTGACGCTTCCAGTCTCATCGCTGCGTTGGTACCTCGTGTAATTGTTTCTACAACCCCCACACGAAACAGATGGAGAGATATGAACCCCTTAGGCCAGTGCTTGTCGCTTTTGTTTTCATAGCACCTGGCACAATGAAGTTCTGGACTGTGGTGTCATTATGTTGTCTCTGGGGATGTGCCATGGATCCTCAGCCAGCTTAATCACCTGCTGCGCTGCAGTTACGAAAGGATCATGTGCAAGGACTTAAGTGGATGACCCAGCAACTCTACAGAATCATAGAATCATGTAGTTTGGAAAAGACCTTTAAGGTCATCAAGTCCAACTATTAACCCGGCACTGCCAGGGCACCACTGACCCCTGGCCCTCAGCACCACAGCTCCACGGGGGTCTTGGAAACCCCTCCAAGGATCATGGGGACTCCACCCCTGCCCTGGGCAGCCTGGTCAACCCTCAAGGGGAACAAATTGTTCCTCAGCTCCAATCTAAACCTCCTCTGGAGCAACTTGAGGATGTTTCCTCTTGTCCTGTCAGTTGTTCCTTGGGAGATGCTTTGGAGATTAGAGAACTCTGAAGAGGACTCTTCCTGCTCATTCCAGGGCACGAAGCAATGACAGTTTTAAATTCTTAGAGTGTAAAACCAAAGTCCCAGAGGTGCCTGGAGAACTTTTGTGCCTCTGTCTGCTGTCTATTTTAGTGTTAGCTGTTGTACCTCGATACCTTCTGTGAGTGTAGCTGGTGATCTCCCCTGTGTAATGCTTGCTTGAAATTGCAGGGGGACGCTGAAGTGGCGCGATGGGCGCAACCACGTTGGAGATTTCAAAGAGGGCTTGGAGCATGGGTAAGCTTTAAAAGAGAGGGTGTTTCTTGTTTTCAAGATAAGCTAAGAAACAGTTCTTCCCAGAGGTACAGGGACACTGGTGTTTCACAGGGGGGATTTGATTTACTGCCTATTTGAGCTGTTGTACTCAACTTTAAGCCAGGTGTCTGTGTTGTAACCTGAGGCAAGTGGATTGACAGGGACTACAATAAAAGAAGCATGGGCAGATGTCCCATTCAGATGCAGGCATTTCCATTCATCTGGGTGAATCTGGCCCTAGATTTCTAAATCTAGGTGTATTTATTTATGTGAAACACCTTGAAAAAGTTATTTATATTTTTTGCTGTCTTTAAAAACCTCTCTCAAATGAGGAGCTTTCAGAGGAAATATAAACATTATTTTTTCTAAAACTTTTTGAAGGGTTTGAGTTCTCATTTCTATATGACATCTGGGATAGGTAAAGCTTTCAAGGGGGGGGGGTGTGGGGGGGGGGGAGTTCAGGGTAATATCTTGGATACTTTGTGTCAGGATGAAAAAAAAAAAAAAATTCATTTGGAAGAAAGCAATTAGTTTGATAGTCTAACTCAGCTCCTAGACTGGGGAAGGGGGAAAGGTGTGTGTGTGGGGAAACAGCAACCTTGAAAGTACCCCTGTGGAAGAAGCAATGAGAAGCTCTGACAACAGCTCCCAAGGAGAAGGAGCAAGTCTCTTGACTCCTGGAAGTAGTGTTAGAGCTGACCCCAACTACATAAAGCAGCTCAGGAGTCTGGAAGGTTCTTAATTTTTAATCATCATCCAGTACAACTGAGTCACCTTTTGCCATGCTGACCTCTGCTGTATGTACCTTGTAGGTTTGGAATATGCCTCGTCCCGCGCCGCTCTGAAGACCGGTATGACTGCTATAAGTGCCACTGGTACGAGGGCAAGATGAGAGGCTATGGAATCTGTGAGTAAGTAAAACCCAAAGATGAACTCTGGGGTGGAAAAGAGGACTCCATATATTAAATTTTCCCACTTCACTATGAAAGGCTTAGCGTAAGCCCCCAGGTGCTAGAAGCTTTTGCTTTGGAGGAGACAGCACGGCTTCTTCACAAGCTCTGAGTCTCCTGAGCAGTAGGATAGTAAGACCTCTGCCATAGCATCCTCTGTTCCTTGTAGGTGAGGATGTAATTTTGCATTCAGGCTGGCGGCTGCAGAGCAAGGAGCACATGGTGTGCCATCAGCACTGGATGGGCTTGGTGGGGCACACAGCTCGTGCTGTCTCCACTGGCCATGCTGTAAGGACTAAATCTTGTACAGAGTAGTTCCTTAATGATGGATGGGATTGTTGGTCTAGAAGTTGTAACTGTTATCCTGAAGAGAGCTGGTTCTCATAGGTGGCTTTTCTTGCTCACTCAACTTCCTAGCTTCCAGTGCTTCACTTAAGAAGTGGAGTCATTGGGGTTGTTCAGCCTGGAAAAAATGACAACTCTCAGGAGACTTTATTGTGGCCTTCCTCTGTCTGAAGGGGGCCTTACAAGAAAGCTGGGGAGAGACTTTTTACAAGAGCTTTTAGTGGTAGGAAGGTGGGTAATGGGCTCAAACTGGAAGAGGGGAGATTGAGATGAGAAATTAGGAAGTTCTTCACTCTCAGGGTGGTGAGACACTGGAGCAAGTTGTGGATGCTCCATCACTGGATGTGTTCAAGCCCAGGTTTGACAGGGCTTTTATCAACCTCATCTAGAGGGAGGTGTCCCTGCCCATGGCAGGGGCATTGGAAACAGATGATCTTTAAGGTCCCTTCCAACCCAAACCGTTCTATGATTCTATGCTTATGGGCACATAGCAGTGTCCCAGCTTTACCCCCCATCTACCTTCCATTTGGAAAGCCAGGAATGGCAGCAGAGGCCTGCTCAGCAAGCTGTGGGTACAAACTAGTTTCATTTGCAGACTGCAGGGTTAAGTGGATGGGTCCAGCGTGCTTTGTTTATGTAGCAGTGAGTGCAACAGCATCCTCGTCTTTGCTGAGGTCACAGGTGGCTTGTAGCCAAATAGGTTGGCCAACGTGAAGACCAGACTGCCTGTTGATGCTGCACATACCCCTGTTTTCCCTGAGCCAACTGTGGCAGAGGCAAGCACAGAACCCAGCCTTCCAGCTGCTTACTATGGGATAAACCAGCTTCCTTCCTATGGTCTGCTTGTTGTGCTCCTTATTTCTGAGTCAAACTCAGAGTACAGGACGTGCAGAAATCTCTTGGGAGCTTGGAGACAACTGAGTAATGTTGTGCTGGTGTAAAATGTGAGAGCATGTTGATAATTTTAGATGCTATCTCTGCTCGGTGTAAGTGCTTTCACTGTTGCAGCAGTGAGGATCTGCTGGCCAGCATGGACAGAGCTAAGGCGACCTCTTCTCAGTGGGGGGATGAGAAAGGGTGGTTGGTGAGCACAGAAAGATGAAGGCAGATCTGGTTTCCTGCTTGATCTTTATCTGCTCGAGCTCTGGCGTAAACAATGGTCCCTGCAAACTGGCTGGTGAGAGGTTCAAGGACTGAGTGGCCTCTCCCAGGACAATTGTAAGCCTGAGTGTTGTGTCCTTAGATAACGTTGAGACTTATTTATGGAGTGTCTATCTTGGGTGATACACATTCCTAATGGTGAACTACCACTGGCTCCAGAGTTATCAGTCAAATATGTGGAATATTTAACAGGCAGATGAGCCCAATCTACCCTCTTTCCTGGGTTTCTTCTCCAGTAGTAGCTATCAAATAGGCACAGTCTTAAATTCTGTCTCCCTCCATGCAGGTATGGGAATGATGTGGTCTACAAAGGTTACTTCAAAGACAATGTGCGTCAAGGGTTTGGGATACTGGAGAACATCTCAGCTGAGCACCCATTTAAATACACAGGACAGTGGGAAAACGACAAGAAGAATGGATATGGAGTGTGGGAAGACAAAGATAGGTAAAGGTGGCAGAGATCAGATCTGGCTTCAGCTGCCTGACAGTTTCATGGCTCTGTTGGCAGGGGTAAAGCCTCATGGTTTGATGGGGGACTTGGGGATGAAGGGGAGGAGTATGTTCAACCTCTTCTACTATAAGGCTTGAACTCCTGGGGAGGCATTATATGGATTGAGTTTGTGCAGTAGATTGGGTACTTGTGCTGCAGGGGGCATTATATTGGGTAAAACTGGTGAGAAGTGATACATCAAATGGACTAAGATCTTAGAAATCAGGGAAACCCCATAATTTGTTTTCTGTTGTGTTCCAGAGGGGAAAGATACATAGGGATGTGGCTTGACGATCACAAACATGGACAAGGCATTGTAGTCACCCAGTCGGGTGTCTGCTATCAAAGGACATTTCATGCTGATAAAATGGTGGTGAGTACCCATTTTCAGTGGACTTGCTAGATCAATGGCATGTGGAATTCCCCATCATAGGCAAAGTTAAGATTTAACTTCATAATCGTTGAGGGAAAACAGAAAGTAAGAAAATGTAAGAGTTGCTATTTTACCATAGTAATGTTTTTTTTTTTAAGAACAAGGCTTAGCTTAAGTCTTGTGTCTTTTCATCTTCTTGAGGTGCAGGTGGGAACTAGATGTAAGACTGTCACTTCTCCCTGCTCATGCTAAGATGTCTTACAGGTCTAGCTGTTTGACTGACTGACCATCAGGTCACAATCATAGACCTGAGCTCATATGTAAACCTGGGCAGTTATATGCTAGAATCATTTTGGTTGTGAGAGAACTTAAAGATCATGGAGTCCAGCTATTAGCCTAACACTGCCAATCCCACCACTAAACCATGTCTATCAGCTCCTCTTCTGCATGTCTTGGAAACCCCTCCAGGGATCACGGAGACTCCACCACTGCCCTGGGCAGCCTGGGACAGCCTTTGACAACCTTTGCAGGGAAGAAGTATTTCTTAATGTCCAGCCCTAAACCTCCCCTGAGGCAACTTGAGGTTGTGTCCTCTTGTCCTGTTGCTTGTTCCTTGAGAGAAGATGCAGTCCCCACCTGGCTCCAACCTCCTGTCAGGAGCTGTCAGAGCCAGAAGGTCTCCCCTGAGCCTCCTTCTCTCCAGGCTCAACAAGCCCAGGTCCATCAGCCGCTCCTCTTAAGACTTGTCCCCAGATCTCTCACCAGCTTCCTTGCCCTTCTTTGGATGCACTCCAGCACCATGATGTCTGTAGTGAGGGACTATATACCATACTAGATCTTGGAGCTCCTTAAGCCTTTCCAGGCTGAGCTTAACTATGACAAGCTGGCTGCCCAGTTCATTGAAAGTTTAGATCTTGGTGGGGATAGCAAAAGGGATTGGCATCACTGGAACTGGCTTGGAAATAAAAGCGTTGCTTCTGATGAAAAATACATGCTTAAAAAAACAAACAACCCCTTCCCCACTCACCAAATTAGGACAAAATGTTTAGCATGGAAACTTTGTCAGAAAGGCTTTCCATAAAAACTCCATCTGCGGGGAACCAGAATAAAGCCGTCTTTTGGTCTGCCAGCTGCCAAAGGCTCCTTTAACTTCACAAGGCTTCCGGGTGGGGAGCAGTCACTTCAGGTTTCCTAGTGGAAAATTGGTACGGCCAACAAGCTTCCCTTGGAAACCTTTTATTTTTGCCAGAAAGGGTGCTTTCCATCAAGAAAACCATTCCAGTGGAAAATGTGTTACAGCTCTAAAAGCGACCGCGTTTTCTGGCTGGTATGGGTACGGATAAACCTTCGGGGTCCAAACCATGGGCTAAGCCTAGTAAGAAGACTTCCCCCATTGCTTTAAACTCTCCTGTGTGTGTTCTGCATCTTGGTGGTCCTTCTATGAACTATGTGCTGCTGTAAGCAGCTGTGGGAGCTGGGAGGTGGTGGAATGGGTTATTTTACGAATGCTTTGGAGCAGCTTGGTAAAGCCCCATTGAGTGTACAGCAAGGGACAAAGCGATTTCGACACAGCAGCTGCCTTCCTCTTTTCTCTGAATTGTCTTGTGAAGAATGATGTAATTGGCTACAATCACCTCTAAGTCATAGGATTGGGAGGGCCACAAGTTTGACTCAAGTTTGACCCACATAGCACTTCTTGGTGACTGTTCTAAGAACAGCAACCTGCCTTTCTGTTCCATGTTCTAAGGAAAACAATGTAATTGTCATGTCATTTAAAGCCTCCTGACCACCCATTGCTTCTCCTCTGTGCAGTGATGCCTAATGGGTTGTCTCTAGAGCATCTCCTTGCTTTTCTCTTGAGCATTGCAGTGCTATGGTGGGCTATCAGAAAGGATCTCAGAATTGTCAGTGCATAAATATTCCAAGCTGGTGGCTGTTTCTAGATGAATGAGAGTAGGTAGGAAGTTAATGTTATGAATTCATTACTTCTGCTTTCAAATGAAGGGTTCTGGGATTCTGCTCTTGGAAGATGACTCTGTCTATGAAGGGAACTTCACAGAAGATCTAACGTTTGTTGGAAAGGTGAGCACTTCCTTCATCTCAGCCTTGCTTGCTTGCTTTTCAGAAGGGCTGATGGATCCACCTTCCAAGTCGATGCCCTCCTACTCCACTTCCCCCAGTCCACTAGAAAATAACATTTCCCTGGGTTTGGGATTGATTTATTTATTTTTTAACCATTTGGTTAGCCTCATTCACAGAAGAGAAGGCTGCAGCTGAGAGACTTCTGGGAGCTGGGGGCTTTGTACACTGTTTTGTTTCTTTGTTGTTTTGTTTACGCTGAGGGTTTGGGGTTTTTGTTGTGTGTGGGACATTTCTGGCTGCACTTGGCTGCTTTTGTATTCTCAGAACAAACATTTTAGCCTTTGTGGTGGTTGGGAACACAGGAAATGACGTATAAACCAAACATTGCAGCACCAGCACTGCGCTAACGTAACTGAGATGTTAATGTAGCTGAGGGATCTTTGCAATCTGACACTGACACATTCAGTGTTTTGTGGCTGATCTTTTAACAGAAATATCTGGTCAAAGTGCTCATAAAGTTCCCTGTTACAGGGAAAACAAGTCCTCCAACTTGTTACAGAAATCTGAGTCTGACAGGAAGTATGGGGTTCTATCAGCCCAAGTGGTTGTCAACATAGACACTTGGCAATGACTGCAAATGAGCTCTGTCATTTGCTGACTTGTCATGGGAGGAAGAATTTGTCATCATCATCACCTTCAACCAGAAGACCCGGGGTGGATTTTGCAAAGACTGATTACAGTGCTTAGCTCCTGCTTTCTCCAAAATGAAATGTGTAGTTTGAGTGATCAGTCTAGAAAAATCTGGTTTTTATCTAAAGGTGGAGTGCCTCCTGTTATTAACAACGAGGATTTCAGGCTCGTGTTCAAAGCCAGACTCGTTATGATATTGTTTGGCTTTGGATTTGATTTAATTAAAAGTTTGAGTCAAGCTACCGCATGTCTCCTGTGTTTTCCTCTGAGACTTTAAGGTTTTTCTTGGTAGCAGCAAACATCTTGAAAGCATTTATGGTGAATATCATGTGATTCCCTTTACCTGTGAGGACAAACTTACTTGTGGTTTTAACAAGCAGAGGAAAAACAGAGGAGAAATGGAAGTTTCATGTGCTCACTCTAGGTTAGAAATAGCAAGTGTCAAATTTAAGCCAGAAAATTTTAGAACTTAAAGAAGATATTGGGTCTTTGTAAAGCACAATGCACATTTCTTGCTGGGTGGTTGTGGTGGTCTTTCCCTTCAGGAATCCTGCATGTGTCATTCAACAACGAGGGCGAGTTTTCTCCGGTGACTACCACCTTAATGACTCTGGAAGATGTTCTTTGTCTCTGTTTCAGGAGCTGGCTCTGCTCAAAAGAGAATCTGAGATCTCAGTCCAGCTTGTTTCCTCTCACTAATGAGATCTTGGCAGAATAACCCTTTGTTTCTCTGTTGCAGGGAAAGCTGTCCTTTGCCAACGGCTTCATTCTGGAGGGAACCTTTACTAACAAATTGGGCCAAGGCCTTCAGACACATGGCATCCTGAACACGTCGAATGAGCAGCTGGAGGACAGGATAACCAAAGCGTGAGCAACAGCTGCTGACTTCTTGGGTCATGGCTTGTATTTTGAGCCTACCTAGAGGAGGACTAGATCAAACCCTGTAGGGATCAAAGCAGTACTTGCCTGAAAGAGTTGATCCAAAGTGATGGGCCCTGCACTTGGGTCACAACAAACCCCTGCAATGCTCCAGGATGGGAAGCCACATGTCTCTGAAACCCCTCCAGGGATCACGGGGACTCCACCCCTGCCCTGGGAAACCCCCAATATATTTTTCCTCAGGTACAACCTCAACCTCCCCTGGGGCAACTTGAGGTTGTGTCCTCTTGTCCTGTTGCTTGTTCCTTGAGAGAAGAGCCCGACCCCCCCTGGCTCCAGCCTCCTGTCAGGAGCTGTCAGAGCCAGAAGGTCTCCCCTGAGCCTCCT
>JANIJG010004218.1:0-23803 GCA_024611175.1 Megaceryle torquata | reverse complement strand
TGTCTTGTGTTGCTGGGGGGGGGGGGGGGGGGGGGGGGGGGGGGGGGGGTGGGTGAGGGGGTTGGAGTGGGGGAAAGACAGATTACTTGGTACCGTGATAATGGGAGGAAAGAATAACAGTTCGGAAGCTTTAAACAAGAGGTGGCATTGTCCGGGGTGGTAGAGTTTTTGTCTCTCCCTCGTTCGCTTTCTCCCACCCACACGCACAGGCACACACATACACATACACACGTACACCCTCCGTGGCTTTGGCCCTTGGGAGTCTCTGCTTCGGTTCAGCCAAGTTGAGCTTTAAAAACAGAAATAAATAAATTAGCGCAATAATGCTATCAAACCTGGCTTAATGGTTTAGACAAAACTGGAGAAATTAAAAATAGCAGAAGCTGGGACTCCTAAGTCAGATGGTAATAATTCATACTTCCCCCAGCGCTTCTGAGAAAATGAGGGCAAGCTGCCACCTTCGTGGGAGTGGTGGCAAGGGAGGAAAACCGGGCGCCTAGGTGAGCATCTCGGGTGAATGTCCTTGCTGGGGTGCTGCGGCTGTGGGTCCGCTTGCTGCCCTCCCGCGGGGGTGTGTGGGGGGTGTGATGGGTGGGGGTGTGTGAGCGCGAAGTGGGCTCGATTAGCTGCAATGGGCAGGCAATTTCTGCAGAGAACATTTACAATTTTCTTTCAATATGACAGGATTAGTTGCTGTTGAAGGCTCTCCTCCAATAAGATCAGCACTGCTTTCTGATTTGGTGGCTTTGCTGAATAGAAATTACTGGTTCTTGTTATCTCTCAAGACACTCTTCCCTCTTCCTCATCAGATACTCTCCTCTTCCTCATCAAAAGTCTTTATCTACAATTTGCACAACAGATTTAATTTTTTTTTGTCCAATTACCTCTTCCCCATCTTTCCCCACCACACTCTCCTCTCTATTTCTGTTTATTTTATTTATTTATTTTATTTTTTCCACAGTTCCAATGATAGCTGTTAAGTCTAAAGCAATGTACGGCAGAAGAAAGAGAAAGAAATTTTGCTTTTAGATTATTGCAGTCATTGGAGTCTCCACACACCGTGGAAAAATGTTGTTGCGCTAAATCCAGTTTAGTTTTTGAAACTGATTGTTGTTCTGAAATATTCAAGGAAAGCTGCTTCCCTAGCATACTGACAAATGAATTAGGGGATACAGATACATTTGGGGATCAGGACTTAATTCTCCTTGGGTGTAAAGCACTCCCAGTTAATTAATAGTCATTAGGTTGAGAACTATTTACTTAGCTTAAGGGAACTTGTGAGTTCGATTGATATCATCTAGACAAAAACATCTTTAGGTTTGCTTTGTCTTTGCCTCTCTCCTGGACTGGAATTGATTTGTGGTCTGGAATGATGCTTTTTCCCTTGGGATAGAGGCTGTCGGAGTGGGAAGCAGGAGAGGGGAAACCATCTCCTCTGTTGTCCGAAAAATAATAGAGGGGAAGTGATAAGCAGAGGGAGGTGCACCTTACAAGGGTGACCCCAGCTACTGGCTGCTGCCTGCTCTGCCTCCTCTGCCATATCTCTTTTGAAGGGCCGACAGAGCCATGACCCAACCACTCACCCCCTCTCCACTCCAAAGCCCCCTTCACTTTGCAGAAAGTATTTCTTGGCCTGGGCTTACCCCAGGCAGAGGAGCTGCCTGCACTACTCACATACATTTAGCTATTGCCCCTAAGAGGATTTCAGGGGTGCATTTACCCCCAAGAGGGTGATGTGCCTTCAGGGTAGCAGGACTCTGGAAATACTCTGCTCAGCCCTGAGGTATTTCCCTTGCCTTGGGTGGCAGGGCTAATTTGGAGTCAAGGAGATCTGGATTTTGGAGGTACTCACAGAATCACAGAATGTTAGGTGTTGGAAGGAACCTCAAAAGATAATCTAGTGCAACCCCCCTGATAGAGCACTATCACCACTATCAGGTCACACAGGAACGTGTCCAGGTGGGTTTTGAATGTCTCCAAAGAAGGAGACTCCACAGCCTCTCTGGACAGCCTGTTCCAGTGCTCTGACACCCTCACCGTGAAAAAGGTTTTCCTTAGGTTTACCCGAAACCTCCTGTGCTCCAGCTTGTAGCCATTACCCCTTGTCCTATCACTGGATGTCACTGAGAAGAGCCTGGTTCCATCCTCCTGACACTTGCCCTTTACATATTTATAGACATTAATGAGGTCGTGCTTTGGTGTTACACAAGTCTGTGGGTTTTTTTCTACCTGAAAGCACTTTCACAGAGTTTAGGGGTTGGATCACTTGCAGCTCTTCAGGAGCATAAAGGAAACTGGGACCTGACATCCACCCCTTGGTTTCTTAGAAAAATTTGCCTGGACTTCACAGCAGAGTTAGAAGACAGCTGTCCGGGCAACTCAGATGTGATTTGGCACGGGAAGTCTGGAATCAAGACATGAGCCAGCCATGTCCCTGGGGGGCTGCTCCGTCGCAGGTGCAGCCATGCTGGAGCAGAGGACAACCCTCTCCATAGCCTGTCTGCCCCGTCCTTTGCCATACAAAGCCCCGGTCACCCCCTGCACCTCCCACGGGCTGGCTCCGAGACCTTGGCACTTAACATATTTTAACATTCATTACTCAAGATGATCAGCAGCCTCAAAAGGGACAATGATCGCGTCCCCTCCCATATTATTATTATTATTATTATTATTATTATTATTATTATTATTATTATTATTGTAGTGGTTTGTGGGTCGCGAGTGGTTGATTGTGCACGTTGATTTCCGGAGACCTAATGAGAGTTCAATCAAAACTAAGCACCAGTCAGCCCTTCCCAAGGCGCGGAGTAGGGAGGCGATGGTGGCCCTGCCCCGGGACGACTGTGGCAGCACACGGCAGTCGTCGGGACCTGTCCTCCATCACAGGAGAGGGGTAGGAGGTTTCGGGGCAGGGCCCACTTCCAGCAGCTCGCTGCTTCTCACGGAGGAGGGAAGGCAGGGAAATACCGCTGGGCTGGGGCTTAGCGCGGCTCTACCCAGCTGCAGGGGGCTCCCCAATGCCACGCTGTTCAGCACTGCGTGGTCTCACGGCAGCAGAGCTCGGACTGCTGCTGGAAGGGCGGGCAGCCTCCACCGTGCAAACCTCACCCAAGCCAGAGAACACCTCCTCTCCCTGCACGCATCACCCCTCTGATCTCCCACGGCAATAAAAGGCCGGTGCTGAAAACCCTGCCGTGTTACCCCCCACCTCCACCTTGCCTTGTCTGCAGCCCGCCTGGGAAGAATGGAGATTCCCTCCCACCGAAACTCGTGTGAGCAGCGCTGCCTTCCTGAGCCCACGGAGCCTTGCTCGTCATCAATCTCGGCAGATACATCTTGATGGTACCCGGTGACTCTGTGGTAAGCAGCGTCTTTTAAGTTTGACAGAGCATCTGTTATTACTGGCTCCCGTCCTTAGAGCTCTACGTGCTAGACACACCTCCTGAGGGAAAGAAAAAAAAAAAAATATATAAAAAAAAGCTGTTCCTCAGCTTTAAACATTTAAAATTTATTCCTCTTCTCTCTCCTCTTCTCTCCCCCCCACCGCAGCCCCCTGCTCAAGTAAAAGGAGTGAGGGCGGGGGAACCGAGTCATTTACAGTGTGCTAAACAGCTGTAGAGATAAATCTATCGTAAACACACGGAACAAAGCCCTCAGCCTTCCGTTCGCAATAAAAAAAAAAAAAAAAAAAAAAAAAAGGAAAGCTCATGAGGAAACGGGTATTTGCTAATGATGATCTTCCCCTCCCCCGGCGGGACCGAGGGGCGTTCCCGGGAAGGAGAGGCAAAGATAGCAACTTTCAGCGAGATTTCAAAAAGGAATCGCTATCCGTATCCTGCTATGCCGAGTGATTTCCAATGAGACTTTGCTGCGGCCCGTGTCCCTGCCTTTAGCACATGTCTCCCAAATGGCTCCTCCTGGGCGTGGAGATGCCTCGCTGGGGTGCGCTGCGGCAGGATACACTGTCCCGAGGGTTTTATAGCTTGGGTGGGTGACAGACGGAGAGAAAGGAGGGGTGTCCCCGGGCACCACTGCCAGGGTTATCTTTTCTGTTATACTCAGAATCAGCCCGCACCTGAGGGCCACAGAAGTATCTGCAGAGACTCAAATGTTCCCTCAAGGGCAAGGGAGGCTATGGAGAGGCCGGGGGACAAAGTGCCCTCGGCAGGTCGCCCTGCGTTCCCACGGAGCCTCTCCTCAGCGCCCCGCCGCGTCTGCTTCATTCCCTTGCAACAGGGTTGGAGAGGGTATGAGAAAAGGGCAGAGACGCCAGGCGAAACTGCTGGCTTCCCTCTCTCTCCCAGAGGTTCTCATATCCATCCGGAGCTTCCCTCATGTTAGCCTCCCTCTACCCCCGGAGGGACAGGAATGGCCAAGGGAAGTATCCCAGCTCCCTTTGCTTGTTGTTTCCGACTTTTCAAGTTTCCTAGGAGGAGGGACTGAAAGAGTGTGCACCCTTAGACTTGTGGATACCCATTGAAGTGGGTCCCCCTGGTTCAGTTACCTCCCAGCCTGTTTGCCATGGCCTCGGTGACCTGCTTCCCAGCCAGCAGACGGCTCTCTCGGGGGACTGAGAGAGTCCAGGAGGCAGACAGCTCTGTAAACTGAAATGCTTGATTTGCCTTTGGAGGTCTGTTCCTCTCCCTGGTCCCTGCTAGAGACAGACACATCATGTCCCAGGGGAAAGAAGTAGCTCCAAGAGCCACATTTATTCAAAGTACCTCTTCCCTTGGAGATTTTGCCACCAGTTTTAGGCCAACAGGACTGTGAAAGAGCACAGCCCTAATCTGTAGAAGAGATGCCTGCAAAAGGGCACTTGACCCAAGCAGTGAAGGGCTGTTAAAGAAGGTCTAAAGACAGAGAGGGTGGCAGCCACACTCCCCCAGCCGAGCTGGGCACCTTGCTCCCAGCAGGTACCAAAGCAGGCCCCGGAGATGCCTCTATCAGTGGCACCCCAGCTGCAGGCTGGGGTAGCCACCATCTGTCATGCTGCTCTGCTCCTCTTTAGCCCTCTCTGGGGCTTCCATGCTCATTTAGCTCCAGCTTTGCAACGGACAGCTGATTTTAATGGTTTTGCACACGGGGGAGGCAGGCATTTGACAGATCATGGGAAAATGCTGGGGAGAATGGGACAGGAAATCATCCTGACGGTGCAGACCACAGAGAGCAAGAAGAAAGGAAGGAACAAATCCAAAACAAGGCAACAGTGAGCCAGACTCCATGCAAATAAATAGCTAATAGGCACTTACTAGCGGAAATTAAATGAGTTAAATAAACTGATGATCAAACCTTTAACAGAAAAGGGCATGTAATCACTTAGCTGTGTCCAGAGCTGTGCATCCGTTATAAAGCACAGCTAGATCTGCCAAGGGAAGGCACCACGACATTGACACATCACAGCTAAGATCTTGCTAGTGCTGGGGGTCTAAGAGCATCGATTTCTTCTTCCCAGTTGAAACCTTTAAGTCCTCCAGCACAGCTAGTAAGGAAGTGTGTTGCTTTCACTCACCAGCAACATTAAGCACTGCTTTACTAACAGAAAATTACAAGACTTTCTTCCACTTTTCTCCTGCAGGATTACAGTGTTTTTATGGCCCCTTTGAGTCTCAAAGCCCGACATACTAGGAATTATTTAAAACAGACTGCACTGGTGAAATGGAATTTCGCAGCAGGTTTAGAGTCTAATTTTCAAAGCCAAACTGATGCCCCCTCTTGCGGAGCAGCTAGGTGTGAACTGGAAAACAAAATCTACTGGTTTATTAAGGATAAACCCAATATCTGGAATAGCATTCTGCTAGGTACAGCAAAGCTGAGGGGACACTTTTTAATGTAAACATGCAAGTAGTATGCCTGTCAATAAAGCCCTGTAAACTGCAGATCTGGACTTTGTGTGTGTGTGTAGGAATGATTGCTCTTTGCAATCGTTGCAGCATTGCAGGTGAGTAAGTATATAGGTAAGCAGATCTGAAAACAGTTTCAGAACAATCTGCCAAATGTATTTGCTGAGAACTGGTATTACCTTTGTCCAGGCTTGGAAAGAAAGCTACTGAAAATGACGGTATAGCATGTTTTCAAGGCTGTAAGACCTACTTCTGAGTACAGACAGAAAAGTGAATTTCAGGAGAAAGAAGCAAGAAGGAGGTATATGGCATTAATTTACATCCTATGTGAGTTTAAAAAAAAAAATAATAAGGGGGAAAGCAGTCGTACGGTTGTGTTTGTAATAGAATATCTTTTATACACAAGGCTCTTTAAAAGGCCAAGAGTTAAATGAAATCCTTTCTAAATTGTGTACCTGTGTGTGGAGTGGGACATCTACTGCATGAAAGCTTCACTTGACGCTGGCCATAGAAGCACAGACTCTCCTTGACCTGAAATTCAGAGTTTTATAGCCTGAAGTGTCTCTGATCGGGAGAAAACAGAAAAATCCCTCAAGAGGAGGAGCCGCGGGAGCCGACGGAGGAGCGCGGAGCCACCGTCTGCAGCACCACGGAGAGCGGCCGGTCCGTCGCCAGGCGTGTGCCCGCGTGTCCGTGTGCGCGCACACACCTTTGCACATACGGCGCTTGCTCGTATGTGTGTTTGCAGCTGTTTCGGTAAATGTAAGCCAATAATCAGCTGCGCATCTGGTGTGATGTTCTTTGAGATCCCATCTGTTGTTTTTAACGCTGCCTTCCTTGGAAGATGACTCCCTGCAGCAAGCTGGAGAAGGCTGCTTCTGTGCATTGCATGCACCCATTAGCTGAAGTGACTAGAAATGAGGAAGATTTCATCATGTCCTTTAAAAGTGTCAAATAAGTTCTCATATACACTGAAGAACACCATAAACCTGAAGCTCGGGCTTATGAATAGCTCCTTTCAGTACAGGCTCTAATAGTTTTGTATTGCAAAAGTGCCAGTGGAACTTTTCTGCAGAAAGCCTCACACTGGAAATCAGCCCACTTCACTTACATTATACACAGCAATGGTGTGTGAACATAGAAAGGCAGGTGACAGGCATGCTATGAACTTCTTTTTACTTTAATTAACTGGGGAAAGACCAAGAAGTATTTCAAATGCAAATTTTTCTTCAGGCAGCTAGACCCTTGGCAGCTTTACATGCAAAGCTTGAGTGACTCCAGAGGAGTGCTGAGGACTGTTGGTTTGGTGAAGAGACTGAAAGAGGGTCACAGTTCTATGGGAAATATATTCCCCAATATATTCCCAGAAATCCATCTTCACTGGGCAAGTAGTCAAGGCCTCTGGCTGCTCTTTAAGCACTTCAAGCCCAGGAACCAAGCTCTCCTGCAGTGTATCTCTGTAAGCACTCCCCCTTTGTTCTTCTGATTCTGCCACAGGGCTTGTACAAAGTCTCTCCAGTACTGATACTACTTACCCAAACACACGTACAGTATGAATGGTTCTTTGAAGCCCATCCAAAAGCCTATAAATCCAGAAACAGAATTATAAAAACAGGAATTCCTGAACAGGTTTGTTTGTTTGGTTCGTTGGTGTTTTTCAATCTCCTTCTGCAGGCAGCTCAGATCCATCCAAATACAAAGAGGAAAATGAATGCAGTTTCTTTGGGGGAGGAAGGATTGGAACCCACACCTTCTAGGTTGCCAGTGAGTATTTTCCTATGGGACCCTTGTTTTCTTTGGCTTTCTTAATCTGAAAGGGTTATATCTTTTGCCTATTGTTGCTTACTGAAGCAGTGATGATGGCAAGAGAAAAACTTTGTCTGCTTAAATGGCTTAAGTTCATGGTGGTCACACATACATTCAGCTGGAATAAGAATTCAAACACTAATAGTAACAACAAGTTCACTTAAACCCAAATATTAAAAACCTTCCATTAATTATGTTGGATAGCATCTTCTCCTTAGTTCTCAGTGAGCTGCTGATTTGAATCATAGTGAAAGTAGTTCCATTTTGTCATATGTTGCAGGGCACACATCGTGGTCAGGAAAAATATTACACCGTTTTATCCTTTTTGTTTTCAACCACTGGTAATGACACAAATGACACACTTACTGAGGTTTTGCACCTCACCAGTGCCAGGTGTCCTGAGCCATCAGAGGCAGAGCTGCTTCTGCAATTAGGTAGAGCATTTTCTAATTAGCTTTTCTATGGAGCAGACTTGCTGGTTTAGATGAAGATCTGTGTTGTTGTGACTGCTCTTTTCAGTACCTGAACTGGTATCTCCCAAGTCACTGTAGTGCACTGCATGGTGGACCAGCTCTCTAATGGTTATCTTGGAAGTTTCTGCATTACATTCCACCTGTAGCTATGGCTTTAGGAATACATCTTTTAGTTGTTTATCTTACTCTTTAAACTCAATTCCATATTCAGTGTCTCTACATTTTTCATTTCCTCTCCTTCACAGCTGGAGTTTCTTTTGAAGTTCTTTGTGTGCCTCAAACTCGCAGCACAAGAAAATTTAGCAGTCTTTCTCCAACAACTGTCAGAATCAGGTATTTATACAGAAAGAGCAAAGTAGTTTCTCCCCTAGACATGAGATAATCCGCCTCCCCCAGAAGTGTCTTCCTATTCAAGAAGTGTCCTCCTAATTACAAAGAATTACAGCTGCATAAATTCTCCTGCATGGTTTTTGTCATTTCTTCTACTGCTTGCCTTAGCATTAGCTGACAACCCACCATAACTGTTTTATTGTTGGCATGTCTAGAAACAGCCTGTCCTTTTAAACTTGTGAATTTTTCAAGCTCAAGGTCATCCCTGACTTAGACAACTGCACTGTAATGAAGTGATCTACATTTCAATTAGGTTTATGAAAAAAGTATTTTCTTCTATGAGTTTTGAAGTTGACACCTTTTACCTCATGTGATAGCCCCCACTATGTGATTGCTTTTTTGTTTGTTTGTCTGTTTTTTGTTTGTTTGTTCATTTTGGTTTTGTTTTTGTTTTTATGAAGTGTTAAGACCTGAAATTTCCCATCTTGGATCAGCAAATTCCCATACTGGAATTATTAATTGGAGCTTTACTTTTTCCATATTCTTTCCTCTGCCCCTACTCTCTGAGGGTAAGGGTTCCATATTCTTTTTCTTCACCTTCTGTTCAGTCAAGGGTCTCTGGTTTTTTTTCCATGTTTCATGGCAATTCTTTTTCCCTTTCTGATCCCCCTTTATAGGATCTTTCTTGAGACAAAGTCATTTTATAGCAGGTACTATTCAAGATGAAACCACGCCACTTAGATAGATGGTCTGTATAACATGATAATATGATTTCCTAATATTATTTCATAAATAAGTGTAAACATTGTTGCTTAAGATCCTCCTACCTTATTTACTTAGCTGAAGTCTGAACACATCTTTGCTAATCTGTCTGAAATTATGTCCACATCACTGAAGTGTTTAACTGAAAAACTTCAATAAAATACATCAGCATATGTATTTTTTTTCTTCTTCAGCATCTACTGCTTTGTATTTAACAACACTGATCTTGATTTACTATGCTGTTTTCAGTCACCAAACTTATTATATGTGCTCAGCTTTCTTCACTTCTTCTGTTGCTTCTGGTTCAGCACAAAATCCCTTCTCAATTCATTTCAGTCTTCTGAACTGCTGCTAGAGCTCCTTAGTAAAAACTAATTTGTAAACCCTTTTACTACTAATGATTGGGTACTAAATTCTAACTCTTATTTCCTTTATTATATCATTCCCCTCTTACCTGCTTATTTTTTGAAAGAAAAAAACCCCACCAAAGGGACTTGCTCATGCTTTCCCTCCTTCCTGTTTCTAGCAGTTGCAGTGAAGTTGTACTGGCTTATACCAGCTGTATACCTACAGTTTCTCAACCTTCTCTTGTGAATCAAGATAACATTAATAACAATTAGTGTCACAAATTCCAACCCAGTTTTCTACTCTTAATATATATTTTTTTTTTTTTTGTTCTGTGTGGTTTTGAACTGTAGTCAATAATATCTTTCCCTAAAAGTTAAAAATCCAGCCATATTTTTTTCCTTCCTCATCATCATTATTATCACAGAAAGAACTTAAGTATATTCCTAAGCATCCTGAAGAATTTACTTGTGTCCTTTTCTGAAAATGATGCATTATTCTCACCTATAAAGGGTGAAATATGCCTATGAAACATGACAATAGGAAGCCATTCTTTGCTTACATCTATTATTCTAGGTTATTTCCCGTCAATAGGATATATTTACCAGTGCTAATATTAATAAAAACAACAATAGAATTTTCTGTCGCACTTTGACTCAGCAGCCATAGAATGTATGAACCCCCTGGCAGAATTTATACATCTTACATCTTAAAATTACCTGTTTTCACGTTCTTGTGCAGTAGCTCTTTGGCTAAATTGCTTTGCATGGAAAGGAACAGACTCTTGAGGAGACATGACAATAGTTTTGTAGCTCAAGCAGGTACTAAATCAAGTATAAGCAGCCTTTCTAATAAGCCTTTAAATTAAAAAGAGAAAGGTCTCAGATGAAGTTTTACATTCCTGCAATGATTATTAAGAGCAATGAATCACATGTGGTCAAGCTCAGCCAGCAAACCAAATGAGCTCTGGAGCACTTTAGAAATGTGCCTTGCAGGCACACTTTTAATATTGCTTGGTGATCCAGAAAGACTATAGATCACAACATATGGTAATCTTACAAACAGAAACAGAGATCTGGTTCCGTTGGTGTTTGATTCTTGAATAAACCTTTAGATTGAGAAATAGCTAAAATCTACCCTTTTTCATATCTTTAGCCTTTCAAGTTATCTGTGTGCAATCCTGCTAGGTCAAAACTGTCTTTTCATCAAACCAGCCTTTCTATCACCAATACCAAATTACTATAATTTGCACTCTTCCTCACTGTACCACACACATTTCAACAATTGCCAAGAGCAATTCCTTCTTGCACCTCTTGTAGAGCCAACAGATGGAACTTTATGTAAGCAGTCCAGAAAGAAGAAAGTATGCTTTTTCTTCCAGAGTAGACAGATAGACCCTTTTTGTCATTAATCACAAGCAAAAGTTGTTAAAAACTGAAGCACTTAACAGTAATATACACTACAATCTGTCTTGACATCCTTGGCTTTTCTAATCTGCAAAATCACTATGGTGGTTATTTCCCTCAAGGAAGTGTTATGAGAAATTACTAATTCAAGTCTTTCAAGTAACATGTGGAAATGTATACGTGGAAAAGTTGCTATAGCACAAATTATTAGGAGAGCAGCAACCAGGAATATACCTATTTCATCTAATGGATGGGTTATTTATTACTCCTCATTGTCTCTGATTCAACAAAATTAAAATTTATGTGCCTAAATACTCAAGAAATAGGGTTAGATTCAAGCACATGATTAAATTTACATCTCTGTACTGGTGTTTTATTAAATTAAGGCGCATTCACTGTACCAGTAATGAGAAACATGGACAATGTTGCTTGGATTGTTCTTTAAAATCAAATAAAAATGCATCAGAAAATTGAAAATTTCCATACTTTGTATCTGTGAACTATAGTGGTTTGGACTGGTTTTTTGTTTGTTTGTTTGCTGTCCCCCCCACAGTAGCTGCTTGCTCCCCCTGCAGAGTTTTGCCTGTATTAATATAACAGTGAACATCAGCACACGTTACAGACTTCATGTTATTCTCTAATGGCCCTTTATGACAGAGGTTTGCACTTTTGCTCTACATGGAGCATGAATTTATGAAAAGAAAATGACAATACCTAGAAAAACAAAGAAAAAACAAATCAATTCTAGGCAATAATAATAAACAGGGAAATATATACAGAACAGAAACTCTCTTTTCATCATCCCATGCCATCCTCTGGGCCTTTGAAGTATTAGCAGCTAGACCTAGTTCCACAAAATGAGCTATTTTGCACCATATTAACTTGTAGACTCTATAGCCCTGAGTCAGGTCCTTGGGTCTTCCTGTAGAGGCTTATGATCTAAGATTCATAAAAGATAGTTCAGTCAGCATGCAACAGCATGAATTGACTAATAAGAATTCAGATGAAGAATGACCCTTTGTACTCAATCTTCCGGGCTATTTATATGCCACTAAATTAAGCTTCAGCCTCTGTGTGTGTCTATGGGCAAGGAGATTTGGGGCTTTTTGCTGATCAGTTCCTGCCCACATTGTTGGTAGCTAGATGTATTGGTTTCATCTGGGATAGACTTAATTATCTTCATAGTAGTTTGTATGGTGTAATGTTTTGGGTTTGTGATAATGACCCTGTTAATAACACACCAATGTTTTGGCTGTTGTTGACCAGTGCTTAAACGGCATCAAAGTCCTTTCTACTTTTCACTCTGCCCTGCCAGTGAGTAGGCTGGGGCTGGGCAAGAAGGTGGGAGAGGACACAGCTGGGGCAGTTGGTCCCAGCTGATCAAAGGGGTATTCCATGCCATGTCATGTTGTGCTCAGTAATAAATACAGGGGTGGGGGAAGTTTGCCAGGGCTGCCATTGCTTGTCAGTTGGCTGGTGGTGGGCAGATGGAGTTTTTTGCATTGCTTTTTGTTGTTGTTTTGTTTTGGGGTTTTTTTGTTTTTTAATTTAAACTTATTAAACTGTCTTTATCTCAACACATGAGTTTTCTCACTTTCATCCTTCTGATTCTCTCTCCCATCCCACTGTTAGGGAGAGTGAGGGAGCCGCGGTGTGGTGATTAGCTGCCTGTTGGGGTTAAACCACGACACAAGCCAGCCATAGTTACCACACTGCGATGAGGAACTTCTGAGCTCTAGATGTCTGACAGTGTATTTTAGACCCCTGGGCTCAGCTTGTCCAGGCTTTGGGGTGGATATATGCATTTTTTTTCAGTAGAAGTGACCATGAGCAGAAGAATGACTACATTCACTACTTTCTGTAATAGAACTTCCTTGCTAATACTTCAAAATCTGGCAAAACTAAGGTTATCATTAGACTGTGCTGCTTGTCTAGGATTTCTGAATCGGAAAAATAATCTAGACTACTGATTATCTTTTTTTCTTGGACTAAATTTTTGAAGGTAAATATCACTGAAGCTATCTGAGGACACACTGACTGTGTGTGGCAGCTCATGGAATAAAGGCTACATAGGGAGTCACAGTTAGATGAATACACAAAGTAAGTTATGTGTGAGCCTACTGTGGAAATCGAGATTTATTCCACCTCTTCCCTCAATGCAGTGAATTTGAAAGACCTCTTTGATGACCAGTATTTTTGTTTGTGCATCCTTTGTTTGACTACCTGTCATCCAGGCCCTCTCTCATTAAGCAGGTTGGCCAAGTGAAGTCACTGATGGCACCACCAGTCTGGAGCTCCTTATGCCTCTCCAGATCTATGAAGAGTTGGGCTCCTTTTGCTTTTGGGATAAAGATTCTCAACAGTAAGCAAGTTCAAGCATGGTTTCAAAGAACTGTACTACTACAAACTAATTTATTCTGTCTGAGTTCAGTAATGGGCAACTAGTATTAGCATCTCCATTGTACAGGGTCAGGCAACCAGGTAAGTGAACTTTGCTCCTTATTTTAAGCCTGTAGGCCACATAACCTCTCCAAATAGCAAAACAAAATAGCAAAGCACAGAATTACATTTGCTTTGGGGACCATGGTCAACACAAATTGTTGCCAGTACTAACAACTGTAATTTTTCCCTGACCTTCCTAGTGTAGGTGTGCTGCCTTTTATTAAAGTTCACCATTGCAGGGCCAGACAGGCAACCTTTAGGCAGTAGCTGCAAGGCAATTCAACACTAAAACATCCAACTATTGACGGACCAAGCAAGGGTATGGCTCCTACAGACACTGCTCACAGAAAGTGGTAATTCTGGGATTAATAGCACAGCACAGGGCAGCAACTATTTGCAGTGCTAAAGTGCTCTCTGCTTCCATGTAAGTATTTGGGGGGCAGAGGTAGAACTTGCCACTGCTTTTCAGCAGAGACATCCTATTTGTGAACATGTTCAAACCTACCCAGTCTGTTCTGACTGTTGTATAATTACTGTTTACCTCACCGAGTTACATCCTGTTTAATAGGCAGTAGCATTAGAATGTGCCCCCCATCTACAGAGAAAGACAGCAAGAAACAATCACCCATTGTTTTTATCAGGATCAGCCCAGCTCAGAGTGAGCAGCAGCAGAGCTATTGTTATGTTCTCTGCCAGATCTATTTATACTTGGCATATGGAACATTTTCCCTGTGTTGATATTTTTCCACTTATGTATTATGGTTTGCTTTTTAGGTTATTAATAGCAGCGACAACAACAATAACAACAGCGATATCATCATCAGCAACAATAATAATAATAACAGCAATAATAACAAATGTCATCTATGTCAACATCTGAAATTTCAGTAAAAAAACCACCTGTATGGATATGGAAAACAACACGCCCGACTCTGAAACTCCTAGGAATGTAGGTGATTGTTCTTATATCTTAGGGGGTAGGGAAATCTACTAATTAATTGGGTAAATGGTATTGATTCAGTTGTTTTTAAAAAAGAGCAAAACCCCACCTAAAATCATCAGTCTACTTCATCACAATAACCTTATTAGAAATAAAGTGCTTTGAGGAGGACACAGAATAAGCTACTTATGTTTTTTTCATGAGATAAAGCACAACCCCTTTGACCAGATCACTGAGATGTCCATTGGTAATGTGAGAAATTACTGGGATCTTACTCGCTCCAATTGCACCCCTTTTTCCCCAGTTCCCTTCTTACTTGTTCTTCCATGTACCGCCAAGCGCCTAATGTCTAGACTGTAACATCCTAGAGTAGAAGTTTTCTAATGTTTGTGTTCTATATATTCTAAAAAAAATTCCTGCTGGAGCTGCAAATAAAGACTTGTGAGAATAGTTTTTTTTTCCTTAGCTATACCTCCTGCTTTCCCTAGAAATATCCAAAGTATCTCCAGGGGGGTTATGGACAAGCAACTGGTAAACAGAAACATAAAATTGGAGTTTTCTGTACCTTGAAGCTAGACTCAAGCAAAGTTTTGGGTGTTATCTGAGCAGCAGAAGTTTTGGGTTTGAGAGGTCTCCTCTGGTAGCATGTATGTAAGGCTGTGGTAGCCAGACATACCTTGTGGAAGAGAGTTGATGCAGTCTGACATGTAACAAAAAGAGAGTGAAACAGTATTTTTATATTAAAGAGTATAACATCTTTTTTTTTAAGCTGTTGGTGCAGATCTCAGTGTCTTAAGGTAGACAATGCACAAAAACATACCAAATTCTTCTTCACTGGAAGAGCAAGAGGTACCTTTTGCGACCTGTCTCTTTAAGCAAAAGTACATTGTCCATGACAATTCTCCCTTCAGAACAATGCACTGGACATTGCATGTAAATGTGTATAGTTTTAATTGGTTGCAAGACAAGCACTTGTTGATTAAAGTAGTATATAGTCTTTTTTTCATTTAATTATTTCAGATTTACATTTCTCAGTATCAGTGATAATAGTAGCTGAGAAATCACCCAGTGACTATGTCATCCTCAGAATCTGGCTCTTGATCATGGTTAAATAGTTTTATGAAAAAGGCAGTACTTATTCCTATTTCAGCGTATGTCTGGGAAAAAAAAAAAAAAGAAAAAAAAAAAGCATCACTTGCTTTTCTTTTTCAGAAAGAGTTCTCACTCCAGGATTAAATACAACTACAACTCAATAGAAATGAAAAATCAGATTTACAGACTCAATTCTTGTTTATATTTGAAATCAAATTTAGATAACCAGTTCCAGGGTTATTTCATAATGGCTTTGGTGGAGCAAATGTGTGAGGATTGAGGGATCCTTGGATAAGATAATTGTGGGATATCTCTCTATGTACACATGCATTTATAACTTAAGTTGTCTGCATAAGAAAGGATCTTTTAATTTTTCTGCATAAGAAAAGATCTGGATAAGAAAGGATCTTTTTTTATTCTAATAGTAAGTTTATTTTATGGCCCAGGGTCTTCTGTGTTTCCCTTAATTCTGAATTGCTCCTGATTTTTCAGTAGATGCTTCAGAGGTTAGACCTTGTCTGAAGTTCCCTTGGGAATTTCATGAGAAATGAAATGGGAAAGCATGGAAAATAGGAAAACATGGGAAAGCAGTGCAGACAATATGAACTTACTCCTTGAGGTGAAAGGAAGACGTAGTGAAGATGCAGTGACTGGATTGTTGTTGCCACTGTGGCAAGACTCCTATGAATCAGTTGCTTTCCCTGTTTGTAAACGCCGCCAGGTATGTTAGATTTTTTTAGATTTGTGTGTGTGCGTGCTATATTCTCTCCTTCTAAAGCCCTGCTGTTTCACCCTTCAGATACTGTAACAGCTTGCTTGAGTGAAGGAGAGAGATTGAAATCTATTCTTAACAATAATGCTTCCTCATCTGCCAGCAAGGTCCTCCCTACTGATCTTACTAGTTATCTCAGAGAGACCATAGAAAGCAAATAATCCATAGCGCACTCATTATAGAGTGTCCAAACTAAAATGCTTCTTAACTGTATCTAATAAGCACTAGTTTCTGACTAAAAAACAAAGGGTTTGAGAAGCCTCCCATTGCAAGTGCAAAATCTGAGCACTGGGTTACTGAGGGGAAAGTGTTTTCCACATCTGAGGTATCATCTTTGCTTTCTTTTCTCCCCCCCCGTGGTAATGCTGAAAGCACAGCATTAAACAGCTTTGCAACTTACTACCTCTGTGTTAGCTGGTGGGTTTAGAACTCTGAAGTATAAATAGAGATTTACTAGGTCTAGAAGTCAGCCCTCATACAAGAAAATACAGCCAGCCATGAGTTCTGCTGGAGGAATGCAGCTCCCAGCAGTGTATCCTTGATGAACAAACCACCACTGGTGGTGGTGAGTGGGCACAAATCCTCCCAGGAAAGAACGCATCTACCCAGACCTCCACAGCAGCTCAAGGTCACGGAGCAGGTATGATAGACTCAGTTTGGAAACTGACGGTTCCAGCTAGGATACACCTAAAATTTGTGCTACAAAGCCTTTCTTTGGCAATATTTGAGAAAACAGTATCAACAGCCATCACTGGAGTGATTGATCCTCATGGTACAACTCACATTAGTCCAACAAACTTTGCCTTTGCACGCACAGACAAGAGGCATTCAGGAGGTTTCTAGGCATCAGAAATTGCCATCATGACCAAGTCTAGAAAAACTTTTGTGATCTCTTCCCTAGGAGGAACATGTTTTAATTTCAGGGAGCTAGAGGTGTCTTAACTATTCTCTGCTTTATTTAATTAGATGTGCCAGCAGAAAATTCCATGCCACCTCCAGAGGAAACAACAGGAAGGAATTTGAAAAGAGACTGTTGGTTAAAAGGAGTAAAGATGTTATACACACCTCCTGTGCCTTCCTAATTACTCATGATATGAACACACACGGGGCTGTGACTAGGATGCGCCAGAACAAAATGCTCTGTAAATTTACAGTAGTTTCCCATGAATCCCAGAAAATGCATCAACACCTGCACAAATTATGAGGTGTCAGTGGCCTCCAGGTGACTCTCTGTGGAATAAACTTATACAAGGACTGTAATAAACAATAAAATAATTACAATAATAATAATAATAAAAATAAAATAATAATAATAAAAAAATTCCTTCTAAGATATTTGATACTTTTCTCCCACGGGATTAATTTGTTTGAGGCACATACTGGATGTTCCCAAAGCCCTGTTGATAATTATCTGCTGAATGAGGG
The DNA here is from genome assembly GCA_024611175.1 of Megaceryle torquata. Lineage (NCBI taxonomy): Eukaryota > Metazoa > Chordata > Aves > Coraciiformes > Cerylidae > Megaceryle > Megaceryle torquata. Next base: position 6,170 of record JANIJG010004218.1, on the reverse strand, counting down.
TAAAGCTTCTGGAGCTTGTACCAAAGTAGAGATCAATTTAAGAAGACTGTAGCTGTGTGTCTGAGGAAACACACCGGGTTATTTTCTTCTAGCTTTGAAAACAGAATCTGAAATTAAAGGAAGATCAAGCAATTTTATCATCAAGAAATGAATATAAGTCTATGGAGCTTGATTTCTCTATGAACTACACTGATTTTGCAGTAGGGCAGCACCATGCATCCATCAGGTAATTATTTTCAGTTAGTGTTGATATAAGTGAAAGAAGAATCATGGCCTTTGGTCTAAGAGAAGACTCTAATAAGTGCTGGATACTTGCCATACAGAATATTTTATGTATGTTCAAACACATTCCTAAGATGTACTTTGTTCCATTTTAGGTTCTTCTTAATTGTATCCACTGTTACTTCAATTTGCAAGAACATTTTTGCCAAACTGAAACATCTTAAGAAGGATCATGAGCATAATAAATAGCATACTGGCTTGTACAGTGAGATTTTACATTTACCTTTTGAAAATTCTTTCACTTTGCATCTTCATAAATCTTCAATTCCTTCAAACACATGGGACAAACATCACCATATATTTGAAGGCACCAGAAACTATAAGAAGAACTGACGTTTGAAGAATAATAAGGAATGAAAATTGTGCACCGCTGAAAGATTAGCACATTCTGTAACATCTTCAAATGATACCAGGTAGGGATAGGTCTGTGTGTTGGCACTAAGGAACAGAAAACAAACTTTTTCTTGCACTTGTTACCATGTCATTACTCTCTATATGGAGTGGTGTCCAGGTTTGAGTTAGAACAGAACTAATTCTGTTCAGTGATTTTACTTTTCACCTCAGTCTCTTCTAAGTAGCTGCACTTTCTGAAGTTAGCGGCATATTTTTGTTGACAGTGTCTGCTTCTAGTTTGATGTTTATAGTTACTACCAAGGATCACTATGCAGAAAGGTTCTTGCTTATACTTGCCCCTGTGCAGACCAAGGTCACTGCTGGATCTTGTGCTCCCCATAGGTGGTGCAGAAAGTAAAAGGCTGAACCTGCAGGGAGAAATGAACAGGACAGGTGACCCTGAACCGACCAGAGAGGGATTCCAGCCCATATACATCTTTAGGATAAAGCTGAAGGATGATGAGGGTCAAGCTCTCTTCTTCAATGGCAGGCATCCGAGGAGGACTCTGTCTGTTCTGCCTTTGATCCCAATCCATGTGTTCCTGAATCCAGTTCCAGAATTCAGATCCTAAATCTGGTTCCCATGCGATGCTAAGTCCAGTCTGGGATTTCCTCAGTCCCTGCTCCACAGCATCAGTGGTGATGGTGATGTGACTGTCATCAGGGTAGTGGTGCTTGATACTGATTTTGTAGATATTTTTATTTATTTCTTTTTATTATTATTATTTTCATTAAAGCTGGTTTTAGCTTTCTTTTCCAATCTCTAAGTCTCTTTCCTTTATTCTCCATCTCTTCCCCTTTGGGAAAGGCAAATCCTCAGACTGTATGAATTAGTCAGAGTCCATTTAAGTCAGGAGAAGTGGACCTGTTAATGTCAGCTGATTATGTAGTTTTACAAACTTAAGTCTGTTAACTTTGAAACATTATCTCATTTACTGTGAAACAACTAGTGATCTTAATGCACTGTACTGCACAAAGCCTTTGCACAGTGAAAACCACATTATTCTTCTGGTATCACAAATGGAATTTGGAGGTGTGAAGAGGTTAAGTGATTTGCAAAGGTCATAGAACAGATAAGTGGCAAAGCCAGGAATAGATCTGGTATGTCATGAATCCTGTGCAGTAACCACAGAACCATCTGGCTTGTCAGAATAAATTCACATTTAATTATGTGATGTTCTGAGGGCAAACAAAAATGTCAGCATAGGTTAAATGTCATCTAATAATTTGTCCTCACAGCAGTTCATCCGTTAACAAGCTGTTGTGTAGCCCATTTTTTATTTGTTGCATCACAACTTCTGTTACATGACTGTTAAAAAAATCCATCATCATTGTCCTTGAATGCAAATTCAGAAGAGGTAGTGCTGATTAGGCTGTGTTTTGTCTGGAATAAACAAGGACCTTATCTTGAGTTATTCAAAGCAACACTGAATGCAAATACCAGATGATATTCTTTCATTCATTAAATGTATTACTCAAGTGGGAAAGAAAACTCACTTGATTTTATTGAAGGCAGTTCTAAACTGAAGTTCAGTTGAGGCCCTCCTGTTGCAGCAGTCCAGCAGTGACTGGAGTGAGGAGACGTGCCACCTTTAACAAATGGACCATCTCAGACAGATCTGGATCCAGTACTGGCCAAGACACTGGGAAGTCTCTCACCTGCATTGGCTGAGTTTGTATTTGACCTATAAGGCCTATCCTCCTTAATAGGAGATTTTCTTTCCCCCTTGTTTCCCTACCTGCTGCCTTCTCTTACGCCGCTTTCCAGCAGTCACCAGGTACAGCTAACAGTGCTGTTTTCTTCACCCCTTGGTTTGAGGACAGAATTTTCATAGTGGGATAACTCTTAACCTTCTTTACATTAAGACAATAAATCATGAGATTTTTTTGTTTTGCGCAGATATTCTCTTTGGATGCAATTTGGTCTTTTTCCTCCTTAATCCTACATTCTTTTCTTTATAAATGTTACATTGATGAGAATTGTTTGATTTTGTTTGTTGGTTTGGTTTGGTTTGGTTTGGTTTGGTTTGGTTGGTTGGTTGGTTGGTTTTTCGGGTGGTTTTGTTTGTTTGTTTTGTTTGGTTTGGTTTGGTTTGGTTTGGTTTGGTTTGGTTTGGTTTCCCCAAGCATGTCAGAACATTTCATTTACCTGCAGAACATAAAAAATGCCCATAAAGTATTCTGTAATGTTAACAGTGCAGGAAAGGCAGTACATAAAATAAGGGAGCAGAGCTTCAGACAGTATAACTTACAGTAACCTAAAGTTACAATGACTTGCCCCAGCCAAGGACCTACCTCACAACCTACAATAACACGATCTCTAGACTAATGAGGCCAATGACCTTAGTCTCTTTTCATTGTGAAGCTTTGAGGAAAGCTGTACATCACTTCTTGGAGAAGGGAGAGAACTACAGACTCTTTTTGTTGACACTAGCTATTGTTACCTATGCCAATCACATCCTGCTAAAGCAATAATTACCAGAGAGTATGAGAATGTACTTGTAATCATAAAGTAAATTAAACATATAAATAAGTTTCATGCAGGTAATTGCAAGCAAAATGGAAAAAATAAAAAAGAGAGTGAGCACGAGAGAGAAACAAAGGAAAAAAGAAAAAGGAGACTTAAAATGACAACTTGATGAAAGACTGAAGATCTTCTACCTTAATTGATGACTTACATTCATACTTATGCAATTTGTGAAGAAAGGATTTTAAGGAAAATGAAAAGAATAAATTTAAGATATATATTTTGAATTATTCTGCTTGACTGCCTTTGCTGTTGCTTTGTAATTATCCAGCTGGGTTGTTTGGTTGACCAGAAGGACAAGATTCATTCCCAAGTTTCATTCCTGCCTGGCACCTTCTTCTTTATTTAAGACTCTGCCAACTTATTAAAGGCCTGGCATTGTTGTGGGCAACAATATGACTGTAAAGTTTTTGGCCAGTACCCTGGATGTGAATGCTGCCAGGTGACTACTGTGCTCTGGAGACATCGGCACCTCCACCATGTTCCCCAAACATGACCTTCAGGAAGGAGGATGATACTTGTGCTACTCATTGCTCCTTAGTGCTTATTAGTGCAGTCCAACCTGTTAGCACATTCACATCAGGTCTGTGATGCTGGTGTACCTGCAAGTTAGCAAATCTTAGTGTCAGAGCCTCCTGCTGCTTTCTTCTTGCTCTATGCCCAGGAGTGTGACTATGCATTTTGACTCTACAAGGCCATGAATCCCTGAAAATTAAATTATTTTTCCTGTTTTCTTTTGGTGAACTCTGGTTCAAAAGCTTCATCCTTTCTTTGAGGTGGCCTGGTCAGAATGGCTTTCAGACTCTACCAGTCATACATATTTGGCTATGAGAATTAATCACTGTTCAGATAATACGAGGTACATACTCTAAACTCAGATAAAAATAATTTCTGGGGCACATGATGGTGTCTAGAGGTCCAGAGGGTAGAAGAGCAATAGGAGATTAAGAACCAAGTAAGTTTTCTTAACTAGAATCATAGAATAGTTTGGGTTGGAAGGGACCTTTAAAGGTCATCTAGTCCACCCTGCCTGCAGTAAGCAGGGACATCCGACTAGATCATGTTTCTCAGAGCCCCGTCTAATCTGACCTTGAATGTTTCCAGGGATGGGGCACCTACCACCTCTCTAAGCAATCTGTGCCAGTGCTTTATCACTCTCATTGTAGAAAATTTCTTCCTTATAGCTATAGTCTAAATCTACCTTCTAGTTTCAAACCATTACTGTTGCAACAGGCTCTGCTAAAAAGACTGTACCCATCTTTCTTATAAACTCTTTTCAAGTATTGGAAGGCTGCAGTAAGGTCTCTCTGGAGCCTTTTATTCACCAGGCTGAAAAACCCCAATTCACTCAGCTTTTCTTATAAGGAGAGGTGCTTCAGCCCTCATCGTTTTTGTGGCCCTCCTCTGGACCCACTCCAACAAGTTCACATACTTCTTGTACTGAGGACTCTGGAGCTGGACGCAGCACTCCAGGTGAGCTCTCAGCAGAGTGGAGTAGAGGGGAAAAATCACCTCCCTCAATCTGCTGGACACATTTCTTTTGAAGCAGCCAGGATATGGTTGGCCTTCTGTGCTGTGAGTGCATATTGCTGGCTCATGTGCAGCTTTTCATCCACAAATACCTGTAAGTCCTCCACAGGGCTGCTCTCAGTCCCATCATCCCTCAGCCTGCTTTGATACTGAGGATTGCCCTGACCCAGGTGCAGGACCTTGCACTTGGCCTTGTTAAACCTCATGAGATTTGTATAGGCTCACTTCTCAAGCTTGTCCAAGTCCCTCTAGATGTCATCCCAACACTCATCCGTGTCAATCACACTATTCAGCTTGGTGTCATTTGCAAATTTGCTAAGGGTGCACTCGATCCTAATGTCCATGTCATTGATGAAAATATTAAACATCACTGGTCTCAGTACAGACCCCTGAGGGACACCACTTGTCACCAATCTTCATCTGGATATCAAGCCACTGACCACTACCCTCCGGATGTGACCATCCCACCAATTCCTCATCCACCAAACAATCCACCTATAAAATACATATCTCTCCATTTTAGAGAGAGAATGTTGTTGGGGACGGTGTTAAAGGGTTTACAGAAGTCCAGATTGATGACATCTGTATCTCTTCCCTTGTCCATTGAGGTAGTCACTCCATCACGGAAGGCTACTAGGTTGGCCAGGCAGGACTTGCCTTTGGTGAAGCCATGATGGCTGTCACAAATAAATTCCCTGTCCTCCATGTGCATTAGCATAGCTTTTAGGAGGATCTGTTCCATGATCTTCTGAGACACAGAGGTGAGGCTGACAGGTCATATATATATACCTAGTTAGGTCCCACAGACTTATGTATGTTCAGGTTCCTCAGGTGGTCATGAACCCGATCTTTTCTTACAGTGGGACTGACTTTGCTGCCCTGGTCCCTGTCTTGAGGTCCATCCACTCAAAAGGTGTGTGAAGCAAATTTGTCAGTGGAGACTAAGGAAAAAAAGTTGAGTATTTTATCTCTCTCCTCATCCCTTGTTTGCCAGTTGTGTTCATCATGCTTTCTTTGACCTTCCTTTTCTGGATGACATACCTATAGAAGCCCTTATTACTATTCTTTGCATCACTCCAGCTCCAGCCATGCCTTGGCCTTCTTGACCCCATTCCTACACAACCAGACAGTGTCCCTATATTTTTCTTAAGATACCTGCCCCTGCTTCCTAGAAAAGGAGTTGCTGAAATTTGCATTCTTCATGATTGAGTTGAAATCAGAAAGTGTACAAGTGTGTGGGTGTATATACACTTGTCTGTATTTTGAGAAGTCATTTCTTCTAGTGGGATACTACAGGAAAGAAAAAAAAAAAGGAAAGGTAGAAAAGAGAAAATAGAAGGGAAAGGAAGGGAAGGGAAGGGGAGGAGAGGAGAGGAGAGGAGAGGAGAGGAGAGGAGAGAAGAGAAGAGAAGAGAAGAGAAGAGAAGAGAAGAGAAGA
>JANIJG010004217.1:0-22033 GCA_024611175.1 Megaceryle torquata | reverse complement strand
AAAAAAACAAGCAAAAGGATCACAAGCAGAGACAGAAAAAAAAAAAAAAATCAGGAGGAAAACTAGCTGTCCTTTGTGCTCCACAGCACAGTCAAAGCAAAACACACCCATGCTCCCCCTCACTTTGTAGTTCACTCCTCGGTCGCGCCGTGCCCAACGACTGGAAGCTGTCTCGCCGTCGGACTGCGCGCAGGGATGTGCCCGAGATTCCCTCTTACTCCCTTGGGTGGGATGTAAAGAATTCCTCTCCTCATAGCTGGCATTCCTGCTGCACAGAGTCACTGTATAACTGAGACAATTCAAACACTCACGGATAGACACGGTGGGTTTTTTGTAATGATGTAGATATGAGAATGTCCACTGGATATGAAGCCTCCTGCTCAAAACCTGGGTCAACAGAGTAGCCCATGCTCACCACCTGCAGTTAAGAGACACACGTTGGTGTTCTTATTCCACCTCCTCAAGATTAACTATCCAAGACTGGGGAAGGGGATTCAAACTCACAGCGTAGCTATTCAAATCTCTTGTACTCCTGGAAGACGCAGGAGTCAGCAGTGTGGTCACCTGCTCGTTCCTCCTAGCAGCAACCAGCACAAGCACACAAGTCTGTTGTGTTGGAAGCATAAACCCACCTGATGCATGACCAGCAGCCTTAGAAGAACATGTCATCTTGTCTGACATGTTTGTGCTGCAGTGGTAGGGTAGAAGTAGGAGGGTTTGGGGTTGTTTTTTGGTTTGTCTTTTGGTTTTGGTTTGGTTTTGTTTTGTCTTTTTTGTTTGGTTGGTTGGTTTTTTGGTTTTTTTTTTTTTTTTAGGTGACTAGTTGGGAATCTAAGCACGAGTCAAAACTGAATATGGGACACAAACGGCTCAGGTGGTATTTTTACTTTGAAGACATTATTAGAGATGAGTGCAAATATCACTGTTGTCACTGTTAGGTGAGATTCTGGTGGAACCCACAGCAGACAAGGAGGGAAGGAGGAGATGGCTCTGATCTTTGGTTCAGGTTCGTGTATTAACAACCCACAAAAATTGAGATGTTTGTGTTCGTGGTTCCAAAGCAAACTGAAATGAAAGAGAAGTCTGCAAAATTAAGCTTTGGGTTTGGACCAGTTTCCCACTGCCTTGCCAGGCTCACTTTGTCCATACTGGTGGTTATTGTCCATCTGGGTTATGAGACCACATCCAATCAGGGAGAGCATCAGAACTCTGCACGAGCCAGAGGAACACTGGGCTGTCAGACCCGTGTCGTGGTGTGAAGCAGTCACCTGTGACTGGGTTATGCTTTATTACATTCCAAAGATCTCAGCAAGCTTCTCCTCATACTTTTGCTCACACAAAGCTTCCTCCTTTCTATGCTTCCTCCTCACCCCAATAGAAAACCCTTTCTCCTCTCAAGATTAATTAAGCATGTCAGCTTTTCATTATGTGGAGTTTAGATATTTTATTCAGCTTTTTTATAGCTTTTCACCGAGCAGGCATCATTTGTGTTCAGCGTCCTTCTAGGCAAATCCCTAGCTTTTAGCCAAGTAAAATTGTTTAAACACAAGAAAAATGAAATCACTTACTGGAACTAACCTACTGATTCACTTTTGGTCACTTTCACCACGCAGTCCAATGTCCAGGCAACAAATGACTCCTCTTCCTGAGCTGGTCAGGATTATGAAGTGCCAGTCAAGGCCGTGTTCTGCAGAGCTGTGTGGGAACAGGACACAAGCAGTAGGTGAGGAGCTCGCTGGGGAGATGGGCTGGACCCTGCTAAAGAAGGGACTATAGATTTATCCAACCTCCCATTAAAACACAAAACTTTGGTTACAGTGCAGAAAACACACAAAAGATAAATGAATCTTTAAAGCAACGTTTACTTACCTATCAGAAAATCATTTCTATTCTTACCTTCCCAAACCCTAAAATATCTTATGCTCCACACAGCTAAGACAGCCATTTCTTTCTTCCTTTTTTTTAAAAAGAAAAACAAACTCAGAAGTTTATATAGTAAGCACACATCCTTTACATAAACTTTCATGTAACTTTAAGTAGCACAGCAACTGCAGCTCTACACCCCCCGAAGGTGTGGGTGCCATGCCATGACTGCTGATGGAGCTGGGCCATCTGGTTCTACCAGCCACCACTTCAAAAACCATTACACAAAATCTCTGCCTTGTCTCGTTGTATAATGAAAAAAAAAAAAAAAATCTGGTATTTTTGTTGTTGTTCTTCCTCCTTCCTAATGAATTTACCAGCAATGTTATACAAAGCATGGATTTCATGTGGGAACTGAACCTCTATTAAGGGACAATTTTGGTATTTCTCTTTTTTTTAAAATTATTCAGAATGAGGCAGCTAAGATGTTACAAGTTATCCTGTTTGCCTGCTATAATTACTGATAGCAACTGTCCATCACCATGCAAACGTAATAAGAAAGTGTCAGCTTCAGTTTTTAGTACATACAAGTTCTGTGTACTAAGTTACTTCAGTGACTGAATTCCCCTGGGTGATCCGTAGCTATATTCCACTTACATTTCCTTTACTGCCTCTGCATGTTCACATTTGTTTTTGATGCTCCAGCTAACACTGTGTGACTAAAAGTCATCTAGAGTTTCCTATCTATGTGTGAAGCCCTCTACATTCCAAGAAAATGGTCCTTTTAATAAGGAAAGTAAAGATCAGTAAAGATCTTGTCTCTCACTTTTTATATGAAGTGTTCTGCTTTTATTCCTGTTTGAAAACACAGAATACATCCTGTGTTTTCTTGCTGCAAAACTCTCAAGGTTACATGTTTTGCTTTGTAGATTTTGTGAGCTCATTCGCTAGCAACTTGCTCATGAGCCTACAAGGAGGAGCAGGTCAGGCGAGGCTCCAGGTGCTTCACCCACAACCTTGTCTTTCTAATGGAAATCAAGCGAGAAGGCTGAGGAAAACTTAGGTGTCTTTGATCAGGCTCCGATGCATTCATTTAGTGCTGCCAGCAGCCTCAGTGATGGGTGTTTCTCCAAAGACTTTGCCTCACTTCATCAGTAGAATGGTTTTGGTCCTGTCCCTTGAATGATGTCTTTTAAGCAGATGAGGTGGTGGGGCTGCGGGAGTGAGCAGCTCCTACACACACTCTCCTCTCCACAGCTGAAAGAAGGGGAAACAAGGAATAGCCACATCAGGCTTCTAACCACAGCAATTGCTGCTTGCTATCCTTACAGCCATTACATGACTGCTGCTCCAGGTTGCTCTATAGGTAGCATCATAGAAGCTGGATGTTGCTCTGAGGACACCACGCCAGCCTCCTCCTCTGTTGAGAGGGAAGATCTGGCCACTACTTGCAACATGCTACAGAAAAAGCAGAGAAACCCTGCTCTGAAATGGAAAGCGATTTCTCGTGATAACCTGAACGTTTCTTCAGCCCCCACCTTTCCCCTTTCTAAAGATGGTATTTTTCAAGAGTCTCCTTTACCTAAACATTTTCCTGACAGCTTTACCTGCAGCTTCATTTATAAGCCTGTCATGCCTGCTGCTCCCCCCTTTCTCGTGCATGTGTGTGTGCTTTTGTTACTTGCATTGTATGAGGTGCCTTGGGATATTCGCATCCTGTGCATTGTGTGGCATTGTGTTGAATAGGAGGTACAGAAATTAAAAGCAGGTCTCCTCCTACCCACATATGCCTTTTCTTTGCAGGTTTTCCTGGAAGTTTTGTGCAAGGAGGGAAGGGAAGAGGTAAAATATGACTTGGCTGAGACTGCCGGATGCTGAATCAGCTGCGATTGCCTCACGTTTTCCTTTCTTTTAAAATAAGGGGTACAGTTTTCACAAATGCCCATCTGATTTCTCTACAGGCCCTACCCAGCCCAAAGCTTCTCAGTAAGTCACTTTTTAAAAATGGTGCATGTGCTTCTAAGTCACATGGGCATCTTTGGAACATCTTTATAAAGCCTTCCTCCCGGGTCTAGAGACTGTGCTCCGCTACTGCAAGAGCCCGGGCAGCTGCTGCAGGCTACCACAGCCCTCAGGGACAGCTACTGCTCATTTCCCCCTCCCCAAAATATTTTTTTTTGCCAAAAAAAGGAGATGAACACACTCATTAACTCAAAAAGACCCACCACCAAACCTCCAAAACACACAGCTTCTTAAAGCATAATTTTGTTCTGCTGCAGTGCTCTGGTTAAAGGAGCTGATGCCTAAAGGGCTGGCTCCCTGCTGCTGGTACGGAAGCAGAGTGGCACAGACTGCTCTGGTGAGGCTCGTCAGCAACGGCGCAGGGATGCAGAAGTCAATGGGCAGAGGAGTGCTCTGGGAGCAGCAAAAGAGGAGCGTGGCACCAAAATCCTACAAGCCCCAGAGAGAGCCCTTTTCAGAAGACTTAGACCATCCTGAGGTTGCAGACAGATGAAACCAGGCACTGGTGAGGGGCCAACAGCAGCGCTCTGGAAGCACATCATCTATTTTTAGCAGGGGTCAGTATCTTGCTTCCACAGCATCCCTATCTTTAAAAGGAAGGAGGAGTTTGCAGTCTTTAAGTTAAAGGACACACAGCCCTGTAGTATCTGACCACATACATGGTGCTCATCCTCTCCAGGGCTGCTTCCTGTTGTGTACTAATTCACACGGATAAGGGTTCATCCAACCTCACTTGCTTTCTAAGGTAGCTACTGTGACCGAATACTTGAAACCCTGGCAGAAGAGCAGAGGAAAACCAGAGCATTTATGAGGGCCGTGCCCTCTGAGGTCTACAAGAAAAAGAACTGGTGTCTGACAAGCAAGACTGTCATTCAAGGTGAGAAAAGGAACTGCCAGTTGCTATCCTCCTTCGCAGAGATGTGTACATATTCACCTGATACAGCGAGCGTTCGAGGTCTTGATAGCTGCCTTTATATGCTCTGCTAAAGGTTGTTAATTCTTCCTACGCTGTTCCCAGTTAGCTGGAGTACCTTATAATATAACTTCCTCATTAACATCAAGAGCTGTGATTATACAGTTGTGTTACCAAGGGCTTCAAAGACACGAGGCCTAAATATAATCTTACAGTACCTTGTTACAATACAAAGCACATCCTCTAATACAGTTTTTTTGTTTGCATAAAATGCAGGACAATAATGGTTCACTTGACCTTTGCCCCCCTGTATAGTTCATTTTAACATTGTTTGAGGAGCACAGAGTCTGCATTTTGCAGGGCACAGGTGCTCTGCCCCACACTGGAGGCTCGAGCTGGTGCTGCGGTGCACTGCGTCTCCCCCTGCCCCCAGCAGCTGGACTCAGGGGATTGCTTTTGTGGTCCACCAGGAATTTCCTGTGATAGAATATCAGAAACCTACTAGTGACTCGTAGGAGGTGACTTCACAGGGCAAAAGTTCTCTCCCTACAATAAACATTCTCAGCGCCGCTGTGGAGATTTCCTACGCAGACCTGACAGCCGCCAGCTACTTGTCATCTCCACCGAGAACGGCTCGGGGAGGGGACCCTCGCCTTTTCCAAGCGCTCGTCACCTGAAAAGCGAAGCTGTGCCCCTGCTGCCATTCAATTCATGCCCCCCGAGAAAAGGAAGAATTCAAACTGCCCATGCTGATTGAAAAACTCCCAGCGACGGTGGCTGAAAGGACTTGGAAAATATGCAAACCCACAGGCAGAGCCAGAATATCCTGCTATCTATAGGTACCATGGTACAAATACAGTCCCTATACACCCTATATCCTACTACCTATAGGTACCACTGCACACACACAGTCCATATACACCCTATATCCTGCTATCTATAGGTACTACAGTACAAATACAGTCCATATACACCCTATATTCTGCTATCTATAGGTACCACTGCACACACGCAGTCCATATACACCCTATATCCTGCTATCTATAGGTACCATGGTACAAATACAGTCCATATACACCCTATATCCTGCTATCTATAGGTGCCATGGTACAAATACAGTCCATATACACCCTATATCTGCTATCTATAGGTACCACTGCACACACGCAGTCAGAGAACATGACAATTAGACAAACACTGCCCTGTACACAGGTTCCCTATGCAAAGCACTAGGGATATTCAGCCACCAGATCTCTTGCAGGGCCTGTCACTTGGAGGATCCAAGTAGCAAATCTGAGCCTGAGACAATTCCCTGGGCTAAAACCACTAAAAGGACTGTCAGGGGCACGAGATTCACTTGCCTGGCTGAAATAACGTGCAACTGGGCAGACCACAGTGAAGTTTACTGACTGAAATAGCTTGGGGGAAACAATACATTAATTTCCTGTGGAAACTACATTTATTAAAATGGAGACTAGCCTTGGTTGAGTCCAACACAGTAACAAAGCACACTGGAAAGCTTGGAAGAAAATACAGCTCGGTGTTGGCTTGGAAGTAGAAAAGTGTTGAAAAGTAATATTAGCCTCAGAATCAGGGCTGTGCCAAGGTTCTTGGTAGAGGCAGTAAGAGAGGGCAAAGATTTCCAGAAGGTATCTTGAAGCTGTCTCACCAACTCCTCCACGTACTCCAGCACTTGCGCACAAAGCCTGTGGCCATGCCCTTCACCACGCGCTTTCTCAGCAGGTTTCCTGTCCACTGGACAGAACTCAACCCAAAGCAATGCTGATTTATTATCCTTCTGAAACCTCATCACCAGCTAGTGGCCATTTCCACGGGTCAGTCTTCCCCGGGGTAGGACAGAACAGGTCTGTCTCCCATCTCGGCTTGCTCTGCTCATAGCACTGCATCAGGAAGAAGAAAGGAGAAAAAGGGCAGGGAGAAACCTGCAGGAACACTCAGCAACACCGGAGATGTTTGGTGCTGCACTCCTTGCTTGCTGTTCCTGCAGTGCTCCCATAGCCACTGGCATTTCCACAGAAGGGCCTGGTCAGGGCAGCCTGTGCCTGTACGTGTAGGACTGAGGACCAGGGGTTCAGCACTTCAGCTCTTTAAGCACAGCAGTGAGGAGGAACAAACGCCTGGTTTTAAGAGTTTTTCTCCTTATATTCTCAGATAAAGTTTTGTTTTCCTCAAGCTGTGTACAACCTTTAGAACAGCAGGATTTTTACGAGAGCTCCAACCATTCCCTCTTGGAGGGTTGAATTCAAAGTAACATCCGCCTTACCCCACAGTCTGTTAACGATGCACTGGGAGATGAGACCACATCATCTACCCTCAGCATACTCACCAAACTTTGAGCAGCAAATAGATGTTCGTGCTGAAGGAAGGCTAAATCCACCTGTCAAATACTTCTTTTTTTTTTTTCTCTTGTGTGATCCGGACTGGTATTTTCAGTCTCGGAGACTGGATTTCCAGTCAGCCACTATGTACTCAGGAGGAAGAAACCAGTTTGGTTAGCTTTTTTTCTGTTTCTCTGCAAGCAGAACACTGTATTCCATTTCTGTGGACCGTGACATCCCATGGCACATTAAAAGCCTTATTCAAACTGCAAGACAGCCATATTTTACACTCAGTGGGAGACTCTAGGAAGAACTATGAGGCCAGGGTTATTCTGACTGTGGACAGCTTGTCAAACCTGGAGCTAAGAACAAAGCTTAGGACATTCTCTGCCAGTTCATGTGATCCTGAAATGTCAGCAGAAGATTGCCTCAGCAGGGATTTTCTTTATATTACAAGAGAGGAAGGTTTCATTTCAGAAGTAGCCAAACCTGCCCTTGTGCTTTTGTTTTAAGTCTCCATCCATTGTGCAATTATTCCAAAACCCGTGGAAATGCTGAGGACAGCTTGGAAATAAGCAGGATTTTATTTCCCTGTCCACATTTGAACAGAGCAATTGAACAGTAAGATTTCAGCTTAGTTCATGGAACAGGTTCACTGATAACTGGGAACTCCTTTTCTGGCCCAGGCTGTGGGCTGGTCCATAGTTCTGCTTCAAAACCATAAAAAAATCCATCAGGTACCTGGAGAGCTTGAGAATTCCCTTAATTAGTCTGCTCAGCACTTTATTCTGATTGACCTTTTCAAGGGCACGATGACAGAAACTGCAGGAATTGCTTCTGCCTTCTGAAACAATAAATTGCATTTATTGAACTCTACTGCTGCAATCTCATACATCACTCATCACATAAAGGCAGAGTATATTTCCTATGGCTGTCCAGTTCTATGCTTATATATTTCCATATGCCAGTGCTCTTCTGCTCTTCCACAGATGTTTAAGATAAATAGGAATGAAAAAAGGCTCTGCAAGGTGTGCACTATCCTTACACTTTGGCTTTAGTATGCAAGGCAGGATTTAATCTGGGTGGAGATCTCATCTTCCGAGTGTGCTGAACAACATCATTATTTTCTAGCCAATATTGCTCACAATTGTGTTGTATAAATTAGAGCTATCATCCTTGAGAAATTAAATCATCCAAACTTAGTTCTGCACTTGAGCGTCACAATTAAAAGGCACAGAGGTCAAAGGGGCTTCTTAAGCAATTGAGTTCATCTTATTCCAGAATGCTCCAAGATGGCTCCTTGTCTCCTGAAGCTCATTGCAATTTGTAGGGCACAAGCAGTCAACAAACTTTGCAGAGATTTTTGCCTTTGCACGTGACAGAAACCTTAAGGGTGTTCTTTGTGCCATGCAGGAGGGAAAACACAAAGATCCTGATGTGCTGCTTGTACTAGCAAAATTCCATCACAAAACTTCCACTGGACACCTCGGCTAAACTTAGGGAAAAAGCTTTCACCAAGTGAATGCATAGGAAAGAGGTCCTGGCTTGGAGTTGGGGTCATGATTCCATCACATCATGGGAGAAAATAAATCCCTTGGCTTTGGAAAATGACTATTTCCATTAAAAAGAAGCATAATAAATTATATGATCCTTTCGATGCCTGCACCTACTACGTTCAGTGTGTGTAGGGAGAAAAACTGAAGCCAACCAAAATGACTCTAGCTTCTGAACATTTTTGAAGTTAGTAAACTTCTAGTAAACTCTAACTCGTCACAGGAGATGTTACATTGTGCTGGGACACGGGGGGAAGGGAGCAGTGTTGTTATCTGATCTTACATAGGTTGCTTTTCTCCCCCATATTTGTCTTATTTCCTCAGGGCTGTAATCAGAGGAGCTCAGGACAACCGTATCTGAAGCCTTTGCTGCACTTTCTGGAAGAAAATGGAAAACTTCCCAGAGTCAGCAGCTTATTTCCCATCTAACAAGGTAACTGACAGTAGTGGACTGCAGGAAAGAAGCAGAGTTTATGGAACAGCTGCGTTGTCAAAACCAAAACCCCAAAATCTCATCCTCAGCAGAACTAAAACCAGACAGTCCTTTAAAACATTTCTGTTGCAAGACTATGCTAAAAATCTCCCAAATTTGAGGAAATCTGAAGATCCTACTTCACTATGCATTCACATCTCCTCCAAATGCTAGGCAAAGAAGAATTAGGTGACTCACTGATGGGAAAAGCAAGATAGTTTGCTTTCTGTCCCAGCTTAACCCTGCCTATTGACACCCAGGAGCTGACCCCCATATGGCAGAAATGCACTGCTCTCACTTTTTGTAATCCTCAAACTGGCCACTTTGTGCTGGGGTCAACAGAATGGTACATTGCTGGCTTTTTTAGGGTGAAAAGGAGAATAGATGGGGGTTTTTTTCCCTTTCAGTAGGACCCTTGCAGCACCATGGTACAAACACAGACTGCACATCACAGAATTGGTTCTAGAACTGAATACGGAACTGCTGTGTCTTTGTACTCTGATTTCCCAAAGCTACTTTCCCAGTATTTGACTGCTTTTGGTGCTGCTTTCCCACCTGGAAGACTAAATCTTGACATAGCTTCAGTTACTGAATTTGTAAGCAGAGTCTTAGAGGAATACATTTACTCCCACTAAACAGTAACCTCCTAAGCAGCTCGGTGGGGCTGTCTGTAGAGTGATGTGGCATAATGAAACTCTAAACACCCTGAAAACCAGTCCAAACAGATCATGCTTAGTGAATACTTTCCATCACCATTTAAATCTATTAAGAGAAAGAAAATGCATCTTTGCAAGAGACTTTTGCTCACTGTATTGTTCGTCCTTCTTTTCCTGGCAGTCTTAGAGAGTTCAGCACCACTTCATTAGTTCAGTGTAACAAGAGCATCCATCTGACCATTTCTGACATACAGATACCCTCAGAGATGGCAGTTTTTAACACCAGGAAATGCAAAGGTAGTAGAGTAGTGCCTTTCCCATTTACTAATCATTATCTCTCAAAACTCTCCTTTCCTTCCCCCTGTAGTTGTTGCCTCATTAATCTCCACGCGTGACTGAAAGCGTTAAAAGCTTTCATGAGCAATTAATTATCTGGGGACATTACCCATCGCTTTAAACAACAGTGTCTGCTGTAGTGTAAAGCCCATTTTAAAGTATTCCCGCTTTGGAACACCCCTGAGGCTTCTACTTCCAAATCAGAGCCTTTTTATCTCCGGAGCTGACCCAGAAATGGAGCCAAGCAGAGCTGGGAGCGGTACCTGCCCCCGGGCCGGGGTAAGATCTCCCCCCAGCGGCCACTGAGCTCCTGTCGTTCTTCCAGGTCTTTGCACGTTAATTTTGGGGAAAATACCGTCCCCTCCCCACGCACACACACGCGACCCCACACACTTCCCGTAAGGCGGTGGGGGCGATGGGTGTAGCTCTGGCTGCGTGACCGGGTGGGTCTCCCTGCCCATCTGCGGCCGCGGCCGCACTCGCAAAGCTCTGCGGGTTACTGCTGCCACTGGCACAGCCACCCCGACTGGACTAAATGCAAAGTCAGGCCTGGGAGTTGAATTTTTACACGCTGCTTTGTTCCACTTTTGTGCCTGTCTCCACTCATACTCAGCTTTTTTTTTTTTTTTTTTCACTTGTCACTCCTAAACAAGAGAGATGGATTCTGTTGATCGGTGTCAGAAACACGCACTTGTCCACCACCTAATTCACCGACGGCACAAACCCCACAGGGCTGAAAACTGCAGCTGCAAGCAGGAGACTGCTGCTGCTCCTTCCCTCCTCCCCCTGCCCTTCACAGACCCCCGAGGCAGCCAGCTCAGCCCCCAGCCCTTGCAGGGCTGCTCCACCTCACTGGCGCTGGTGCTTTAGCAAGAAGCGTGTTTTGGTGGCTAAATGCCCTTGGGAGATGTCAGGAAGTACCAGCCAGCCTCTTTCTTGAGCAGGGAAACACACACGTGGCTGGCCCCATGTGCAGCTGAGTTACCTCCTTGCTTCCCACTGAGTCACCCAGGCAGGTGCATTCTCCCAGCTCCAGCCAGGGCAGAAAAGGAGCCGATTCCTCTCCCAAAAAAGAAAAATCTAGAGGCAAAGAAAGAGAGAGGTATCTTTTCTCAGGCAATTGAAAAGCAGTCCACATCTGCAAAATAAGCTTATGCAAAATGTTATTCTTTATGTTTATAATCTAATTGATCCAAACAAGTTATTAGAAAGGTAAAGCAGAAATGTGCTATGAGTTAGGCTGACCTGTGTCCTGTGGGACTCTCAGCTTGTCCTTCATGTGGTCAGAGGCTTTAGCATCCTAGAAAGGATGGCACAGAAGAGGTTGAAATGGGCAGAGAAGACAGAAAACATTGGAATCCCAGGAAAACTGAACGACCTGTAAAATTTCTTTGTCATCATAACTTTTTTGTACCTATAAAATCTTTGTATTTTCCCTTTGGCTCCTCTCTTTTAGTAAGCGTTTTCTGTTCACATTAATAAACTGAACAGATTGCTCAAACATACAAAAAGAAATTCCATGAGCACAAAATTCCATCGTTATTTAAATGACTTTATAGCTTAATGCATGAGCCTATACTTCACCGTGACATCTTTTTTTGGACTAGTTGAAAAGCTTTTATAGGGAAGTGGAATTAGGAATTTTCAGAAATTCCCATTTCAACCCTTTAGGCAGAAACAAACTGATGACTTTTGATAAAGAGCATGAGTGGATAGATACAAAAAAAATAGAGTTTTGGTGTAGATTTGTGCATTGCCTGGTGGTTTTCTGTAAAAAAATAAACCCAAACAAACAGTCTTAACAGTGTAAAAACTTCTAAGGTTTCACCACTTGGTGTTTTTAGGAAAGGGCTGGGTAAAATTTAAGTGGACGTGCAGTTGGGAGAGATCCTGAGTCATGAGAAGAACTAAGATCAAATAGGTACGTTTAACTGTAACTGAAATTAAGAAATGCCTTTGTACTTCCTATTTGCAAGTGTACAATGAATCCAGCTGCGTTATAAATAACATACAGGTAAAATCCATGTGAATTGGTAAAGCTTGTAACATAAAAAGGAATGATAGGTGTAAGCAGCCAGACTCCTTGGATAGTCAGAAGTATCATTACAGCTCTTGAAGGTTTGGATAGAACACAACCACAAGACAAACCACAGAGCTGTGTGCCTCACCTGCTCGTTCCTGCAAGACCCCATGTGAAGTTCTGACAAAGGCACGCGAGACCCTTCTTTAGTACGGTGGTAGTTGGCCGTGGGAGCAGGAAGAGCCAGGCCAGTGCCTGTCCTGGCTGGGTCTGCTGTTATTCAAGGAAAGGAAACATAATTCTTCTTGCATTACCAGGTTGCAGCTGATAGTGGGGGCCTTGCAGATGAGCTCTGTCAGAGAAGAAACTCCTCCAAACCCCCTTGCTAGACCAGGAGGACCCAGAAGCATCTGCCTGGGTCACAGGGC
Source organism: Megaceryle torquata (assembly GCA_024611175.1). Taxonomy (NCBI): domain Eukaryota; kingdom Metazoa; phylum Chordata; class Aves; order Coraciiformes; family Cerylidae; genus Megaceryle; species Megaceryle torquata. The sequence continues at coordinate 9,431 of JANIJG010004217.1, read as the reverse complement.
TCTCTGGGTGCCATCATCTGCAGGCTGGGACAGTGAGGGAGGACTAATTGTAGACACCACATAAGGGAGTTTTGAGCTCAGGAGGTTGCTCTGAGTGATTTCCCCTAGCTCTGCCTGCATGCATTCCCACATCTGCACGGCTGGAGCTCCATACCACATGTTATTCTGGAGCAGAAGTATGGTCCTAGCTCTACCCTGGGGCACCTGCTGCTTGGGAGCTACTACTACCAGTGTAAGCAGAGTAGCACAGGACTGACAGACTATACGAGTTGCCTGAAGCTCCGAGTAGGTTTTCCAGGAGTGACATCTGCCTCCACATGGAGACAGAGCCATAACAGACGCCCTGCTTTTTTCCCCTTTAGGCACATGAAATTACTTTGATGCTGGAGAGCTTGATTTTTCCCCATGACACTGCTTTGAACAAAGGCAGGAATCCTGCACTTGTGGTCTGAAACAGTGAAAACAATCAACTTAGTCTGGCTAATTAACAAAACTCCCATTACCCCAAAAAAAGAGAAGAAAAAGAAGGGGAATCATGAAATACTACCTCCCATCTAAACCCAAAGATCCCATTCAAGGCCTTCAGGGTGCTCAGTATTTAGCTTTCAAAATGAAGAGTTTGAAGTGTCTTTATCACTTATACCCGGCCAAAGTCACATTTACCTGTCGTGTGACTCTTGCTCATAGCTATCATTGGATTTTTCAGGATGTGATGTGATTATCACCATGTGATGGGTATCAGATTTTTCAGTATGTGTGCCTGGACAGTTTTGCTGTTCTCATCCGCGTGTCACAGCACCCTGAGGGGCCAGCAAGGCAGGGGCTGCCAGCCTGTCCTGTCCCACTGTCCCAGCCCCGAGGGGGGCAGCTGGAGGCACCAACCCCCAGCATCGGGCACTTCCCTGGGGAGGGCAACGGGGCACTGGCCCGTGGGTCAGGCAGGAAGGGTCAGGCTTGGAGGTGCCCTCACAGTCCTGGAGGAAAACTGTGAAAGCAGCGATGATGGAAAACAGTAGGCCATGATGACGTGGACTATTCTGCATAAAAAAAACCCACAAAAGTTTCTCACACACAATGTCAGAGCACCTGAATTTCAGACTTACGGAGAGATGATGGCAGTGATGGGGGTTCATGTTGCTCAGAGACTGGAATCTGCTGCCAGTGATGGAGATTTTTGCCTCAGGAATTTGTTAGCTCTCTCCAGAGGCACATCCTATCAGAGACAGTTAGCAGATGGGGGGGAAAAAAAAAAATCATCAGTGGATTTTAAAATACAGAACCTTTATTTTTTTTTTTCATGGGCTAATTAGAAACATGCCACAGATACAGAACCAGAGGCCTATGTAAAGTTCTGAGTCAGATATAAAAGATTATCTGAAGGAAAAAAAGCCTGCCTTTTCCGTTCAACAACACAGGGCTTGTGCAAGTTCCTAGTTATTTCATTCAGGAAGAATCAGAAGTTTCCTTTCAGCCACAGAAAAACATTGAGCTCTGACTCTTTGTGTAGCCAAACACCATGCTAGTAACAAGCAGTCATGCTGATTCAACCAAAAGGTTTATTTCCAATATTTCAAGAAACATTTAAATGACAAAAGACATTTAAAAAGAAAAAAAAAAATTCCTCAAGTCCCAAGGAGGTTTCTTGAGGACTTCAGTACAGGGTTTCATGTGAAACCCATTCATGGGGGGAAACCACTGAGAATCTCTGCAGTCTACTTTTGGAGTCAATGATGATCAAGAAGATGACTGCTTTGGTTCACACTGCGTGGGCTCTTTCCCCAGTTTATATGGCTACTCCTTCTGGTGAAGGTCACACACAATTCTCAGAAGTATTTTATGCTCCATTATGTTAATCCATTTTCCAGAAGAAAAAATAAGCAGCATTCTGGAAGAGTCTTTTAGCTAGATCTGAAACTTCCTCTTTAGTATGCAGTTTGCAGAGGCACAGAACTCAAACCATTTCCAGCAGGACCTGCACTGATGATAGTACAGGTAGTGCTTTCCAGGTGGTAGAGCCATTGTAAGATGCTACACTTGCTCAGCAGACCTTGGTAGACAGAAAATTCTGCAACTTGAATAACACATTATGTTTGATTTTTGGATTCCTGAAAACGGGATGAGCAAAGGGAATCCAAACACCAAGGTCAGCCACTATTTTATTAAGGGAAAACCACAAAAGGACCGTATTCAGAACTTACCACTGGTTGTTATCAAGCCACCTCAGTTTGCTCAGAGCAGCTGCAATGCACAGCTCCTAGACTACATCCCAAATCTTTGTGGCTCCAATATTAAGCTTGAACAAGCTTTCAACTTCATCTACCTCAACAAGCTTTCTACTTCGGCTACCTTAACTTAATCTTTGGAAGAGTACACTGGAAACAAAGGCCAAAAGTGATTATGAAATCAATTAACTATTCACTTTGAAGTTTAAACCTTCCAGACTCAGAGCAAATAGTGACTGAACCAGAATTCAGGGAATTCCCATAGGAATAAATGCATCTGGTCACTAGGTGTCAGCCTTGCCTGTAGCAGGACACTGGACCCTTCTCCCTGTCCCAGCGAGCAGATGCAACTCAGCGCTAAAAATGATCCGAGCTGTCTTGTGATTTGGGGAAAGGAGCCGAGGAGGCTGTTTGTTGTTTATGTGAGATGCTCATCCACCTGGTGATAAAATATTTGTTACCCTCAGGTTTGGATGCTGGAAACAACAGCACGCTCCTTTCACAGCGAGATGTGACTGGAGGTCGACTGCAGAGAGAGCAGAGGAGTTACGCTCTCCAACAATGAATAAATCATCAGGGTACAAGCAGTGAATCAGTAGCCGTTTCACAAGCCTCACAATATTTACTGTTTATCCTAAAGCACCAGTTCCTGGAATAATGCCACCACATGAAAACGCTGGCTCCCACTTCTTAAGTTTGCTTCTAGGCTTGTTGGACACAGGAACAATGCTTGGAAACAAGATCCCCGCAGGGCTGAAAACTCTAAGGACAACAAAGAAAGCCGAAAGTGTATTGTTTAAATAACTTATTGAATACTTACAGTTCGTTAACAGTACAGTCAGCAAAACCAGCGTAATTAAAGACGCAGCGGAGTTTCAGCGGTGTCTGCAGAACACTCCTACGTTTGAGTCTCTTCAGAGGGAGACTTTCACACCTTGATTCGCGCATTCCCAAGTCTACCCAGATTATCTTTTCTTTCACTAGTGCCAACCACAGTAGCCCAGCTGCACGCCAGTGCCCGTAGGGGGTCTGCTGCTGCTGTGGCTTCCTAACATGCTACAGGCAAAGTCCCCCAGCCCAGCTGAGAGCAGCCGTTCCAGCTGGGGAAACACACATTTTTCACAAGATGCACAGAAATGACTTGACGGTTTTTTACCCTCCATTTTGATAAGCTTTTCTACAATGAAGACAAAATCACAGCATCCCAGTGCTTCAATTCCCTCAGATACACACAGTTGAGTGCAGAAAAACTGACTCAGAATTTTGCAGCACATTCAGCCCCGCGCTATGGTACCGCATTTCAGAATCGCCCCACGATAAACACCCATCTTTGGGATGAACCTGGAAGGGCGAGAGCCTTCCAATAGCAACAGTAACAACATAAGCCAACAACAAAGCGACAGTTAGCCCAGACATTTCACAAGTCCTAGAAGTCAGGGCAAGCAGCAATGTCAGCCAAGACAAGTCCAACATAAAACCAGTAGAATAATACTTTGACTGGAACAGTCTCAAGCCTAGTGCACGGCCATGCCCAGACTGCCTGCTGTGGGGATTACAGCCATTGCCTGGCCAAAAAGAAAAAAGCAAAAAGAAGAGGTAAGTGATTGCCTGTGCTCTCAAAAACAAACACATCCATGAGGTTGCAGGAAACCAGAAATCACTGAGAACAGGAGAAGTTCAAGTCCAAATCTGTAGAAGGATCAGTCCTAAATCTGTATTTATACAAACACCACAATTCACAACAGTAGTTGTGGGGAGGGCCCTAAGAGACACACTGCACATCCTCAGCAAGCAGCGAGACATCTGTGGTTTAGTCACCTTCTCTACCCATTACAAGCACCACCTGCTGCAGCTGACACCTCAGAGGGGCACTACCCTCCTCTCCCATTTTTTCTTTGTCAAATTCAGACGACTTAAAATTCCACATTTTGCTTACAGAGGAAAGAGAGATTAGAGTTAGCACAAACATCAGCAGCTTATTACACAAAGGCCAAAGAAGGAAGGCAGCCAAATTCGGAATGGCAGTACCAGTGCAGGGCTGGGAACTGGGAGTCATCCACCTTGACAGTTGGAGGCTTCCAGGCGGGGATGCCACTGATTTCTGTCCCTGGAAAAAGCTGCTGTCTCCAATAATTGTAAAATACCACTCACTGATGGCCAGCATTTCACCTCTTGGGGCACCAGGATGGCCTCTGACTTGCTTTTTATTAAATAGCATGCTTATTTTCCACCAGTTTATTACACAACCCAGTACATCAAGCTTCAGAAGGGCCCAATCCACGCTGGTGAAAAGTGGAGTGGATCTCTAAGGAGAAATTGGAAACATTTAACTTCCATCAAGGTTTAGAGTCAGGGCTGTTTGCTACTCAAACCAGGACATCAAGGTTTAGAGTCAGGTCTGTTTGCTACTCAAACCAGGACATTTTCAAGCACCTTGGGTCACTGAAAACACAGAGGGGTACAGCTCCAGATACAAGTTTTGGGTGTACAGGAGTGTGTACTAGATGTTGAAAGTCCCATCAGAGTCAGCGGAGCCTAGAGTGCAATTTAGCTGCTGATATGTCTGCCTCAGGCTAAACACAGGGACTCTTGAGGCTCCACTGACTATCTCTATCAGACTACTACTGACTATGAAATGAGCTTAAATAATTGTCTTTATGTGAGCAAGGTAAATTTACACTTGTATTAATTTTGAAATTAAGACAATGCCTCACTATACTAAATTTATAGGGAACTTGGATTCCGACTTTTGAAGCTCTGAACCAGAGCTACATTCAACAAAGTAAACATCTCCCTTGTCAGATACTGAGAGTGAATTAATTTTGTTAATTTAAGGTACTGCACATTGTGAGCAAGGCAAACTATACCAGCATCACAAAAAAATCCACGGAGAACTAATTTACTGTAAATTTACACATCAACTTGTTTTTCATAGACAGCTCTGTGTACGCAAACCTCTATTTGTCATTAACTGCCCAAGGAAGAACAATAAAATATTAACTTCAAGAAATAGCAGACTTTCAGGCTGACCTGCCCATATTTACAGATTAGAGACCAGACAGGACAGCCTTATCAGGAGACAGGAGGAGTCTTATTGGGGCTGGGTTTCCCAAAGCGCAAAAGCTGATTTGGGCATCGAAGCCTTGAAGGCAGAATCGCCTATCCACTCACACTCGTATCCAGCGTGTGCAGCTCTGAGTTAAGTGCACACACCCCCTTCCTGGAGTGCTCCTTGGCTCAGAATAAACTCCAAATTCATTGCTCAAAGGTCCCTCCAACCCGGTCGGTGCATGTCTTAGGATCTACAAGGTTAACAAGTAAACAACATTGCTGTTGACATTTTTAACAACAAAAGCAACACCAGTCCAGGAAACTCAAGCCACGAAAAACCCCCTCGTATAAACAGATGCAGGAACGATCAACACTTTTCCTGCTCCAGAGGCACATAAAACAACCAGATTTTCAAACCCAGAGTGGGCCAGACAGGATGACACTGTGAGAATGATTGAGCCCTGTAGTTCCCACCGCTGCAACAGGAGAAGCGAGAAGAGACCTTGGGAAGATGCAGATGCAAGAGAGGGAGTGTTAGCCAGGATACAGGATAGATCTGAGGATAGTTTGCTTCCACTGAGAAACCAAGAATTCTTTAGACAATGCCATATATTCTGCTACAAAGGGCTGAGATGAGCCACCTGGGCTAGGAGATGAAGGAGCTTAAAAAGTTCATAGTCTTCCTCTAATGGGTAAGAATTCTGTCACACCTGGACTTCTAACTGCATCATTTCATAGACTCAACAATAAATTGAAGTACAGACTGTGACTTATGTTAAACTATTCCCATCTGATCATCGACCAGGAAATATTAAGAGATAAATCTGCATATGGAAATTAGACTGGCCATTTTGAACAGACAGAGCATCCTTTTTACTCCCGATATATCTAAGTGTCACACATAAACACTTAAAATACAGAACTTGTGCAACAGTTTCAAGTTGGAGACAAATTTTTAACAGAACTTGTGAGCATCCAACACTCCAACCTTAGCTTTGCTTTAGCTTTTTAAATTTTAGCAATAAAATAGAAAATAAAATAGCAATGGGAAGCTATCTTCCTAATTGATCACTTTTATATGACTTCCTGGAGCACTAACATCAATTATGCCTGTATGTCAAAACAATGTTGGCACACTGCCAGCAAAGATACAGATCAGCACCACCGATTTATTCATTTATTCCTCTTTGGGAATCGGTGAATGGTACAGTCTGCCTTTGGTTATTAAACACTAATATTCTAATATGAAATATAATGAACTAAAAGTCAGCATAGGTGTTGTATATAATATATATATATTTTGCCTTTTGTTTTAACTTGTTTGGAGTCTGCACCTGCAAGTATAGCATTGACTGGCTGCTGTTAGCCGTGTCTGTTCATCAGAAATAGGGGATTTCTGATTATCAAGGTATGCACTTATTCAGAGGCCTTTATTTTGATTTCAGTCTCCCGTCTGTAATCACTTTTATCAAGGAAAGATCCAGCAGCATGATGCTGTTGATAAAAAATGGACATGACTTTCACAATTTTACAGCACGGATAACGCTTCTTTTCCTCTGCTACTTGATAACACTTTTCCGGTTACAGCAAATCGGGTGCTTCTCGCTGTGTAACGCATTGTTGCGTATGAAAAACCCTGTATCAAAACAGGATATCCAAGGCAATCACTTATCTTATGGACATGAAAACACGGTACACATTCCTAAGCAAAGATGGCCTTAGATGCCACCATGGGGCTTAATCTTGCACCAGTGAGCTTGACCTTCATATAAACAACAGTCCACTGGGAGACTGTTTATTACAGATTTATTAGAAACCTTGTCAATAACTTACTTGTGCTTTTGATAATTCTGTATTCGGTTGCCAGGAGAGTTGTGTTCCTGACGAGATAAAACGAACAGGAAATCCTCTATAGCCTTGCCACTTTTTTCACTAGTAAATAAAAATCAGAACAACCGTTATAAAACACTACCTACCGTAAACAGAGGAGAGAAAAAAAGACAAGCACTGCATATTTTAAATAAAGCAACATACAGCCCTTTTTGCCCTCTCCAATTATAAGATGATAAAAGATCACCTTTATAAAGCAGAATGACCGGATTTTGTGGAACGTGGCTGTTTTGGCTCCAAGGTATTTGTAGCGTTAAAGTATCAGAGCCAGGATACAGCTGCCTTGTGACTAAGACGTCGTTCACTGAATAAGTGCTATCCAATCCCTCAACGTCACCAGACATCTGTTTCCTGTTTTCATTCTTTCTTTCACTGTTATCATTTTATCCAAGTTACCCTTTCACCTGAAAACCATTTAGAAACCTATAGAAACCAGCGCGTGCACGCGTGTGTATATCAAAGAAGTTGATTTGGGAAAAAAAAAGAATTGCTGAAAGCAATTTGTTCATTTTAATACAAAGAGCAGGAGTGGAAACAAAGTTGCCTTCCCCCCTCTTCTCCCAAAAATACACAATGATACATAAACACTTTTGTCTTCTGGTCTTCACTAATATGACTAACTTCCTTCTTCGCTTCCAGTTAAGTAGCTTTCCTGTTGAGTACCACCACCTCCACAAAATACAATTGTGAATTGATTCATAAAAACAGAAACATTATGGCACAAATAAGGGAAGGCAATAAATACTCTTCCCCCCTCCAACTCCTTCCCCAATGGAGGCAGTAGTATTGTAATAACAAAAAAGAAAAAAAGTAAAAAACCACCCCCCAAAACAAACAAACCAACCCCAAACTATTGCTTGTCATTTAAGGTTCCAAACCAACAATCATCAGGATGCAGAACAGGATACATCTAAAGTGAGAAAGTTATTTACTTCATATTCAAGTTAACACCAGCTATACTCCTTTTGGCACACGGTATTATTCTTAATGTGCCAAAAAACTGTTGTGCACCTTATAAAATATGAATGTTAACACCACCGAGACCAAATTCCTGCTATTCACAATCCAGTTTCACATTGGTGGTGTTTTGCTCTGTTTCTCTTGTCCTTAACCTCGAGTCGGGAGAATGACCATTACCCATAGCATCTAATACATTAACAACAAACAATAGAAGCTGAAGAGTAAGTTGTCCAAAATGAGTGACTTTCCATCTTTAACTTCTGAATTTCAGATTCTTTAATCAGCACGAGGATAGAACATTTGGTTTATTTTTTTTAATTACAGATGCTCATATTAATTGACAAGGCAGGCTGTTGAGTGAAGCAAAAACTGGAGCTTTATCCTCTTCTTGTTACTCTCTGAAAGAAAAATAAAGTATATTAATTTTTTTTCCTTCCTCCCTCCCCCCCACTGCCCCTTGAGGCACACCAGTGAAATATGGGTGTTACACGGGAGATTCTGGCACTCCTAGGGCTTGTCTCAGGAGATGGGATGGGTTGGAAGCTACAGGAAGCTTGAAGTAGGATTTCCAAAGGCACATGAAAATTGAAAAGCAAGACTTGTTTTGGTCTTCTGGACAGATTCCTGCATCCTAATAACCAAATTATCCCCAATTTAAACCCAATTTCAGCTTCTATTATAGTCCATGTAGCATCTCATTAACTTCTGAGGAGTCAGAGAAAATTCCAACAGATGAACTTGAGTCTCCTCTCTCATCTTGCAATTTACTGCTCAATCCTAAACTTCCATGTGAAAACTCAGACACTCTTGCATAGTAATAGCACAGTATTCTGGAGAGGTTGAGGAAACAAAACATTTGTGGGAAGATATTTTTCAATATTGTATCAAGTTGGTGGGAGTAAAATGCTGTTTCCCATAAAAACAAATTTGTTCAGAACTTTTCACAACATCTGAGTTCATTTGTTAACTGCCACATATGCAAACTGGGATCAAGCTGAAAAGTGAATCCTAGGTGTACTTGTCACATCTCCATCCTGCATGGTCCACTGTCAATGTCTGATACTCACCGGCTCTGGATCCTGCTAGAAATTTTTATTAATGGCATTACATTTGCATCTGGGTGAGTTTTTAGTTAAATTATGTTTTAAATAAATGGCTTTTATTATTCAAACATAAATAAGATAGCTCCCCCCCCCCCCCCCCCTTTTTGATGAAGTATTATTCAAATAACAAACCCTACCTCAATTTGTCTTGTGGGATAAAGAAGAAAACACAAACGTCCCACGCGCCATGTATATTGTTGGCGGG
>JANIJG010004216.1:0-124302 GCA_024611175.1 Megaceryle torquata | reverse complement strand
GAGGTGGTGGAGGCCCCATCCTTGGAATTTTTTAAGACCAGGCTGGATGGGGCTCTGAGCAACCTGCTCTAGTGGGAGGTGTCCCGGCCATTGGCAGGGAGGTTGGAACTAGAGGATCTTTAAGGTCCCTTCCAACCCTGACAATTCCATGATTCTGTGATTAAAGAGGAAAAAGAAAAAGTAGTATTACTTTAAGATTTTTATCTTAAGAGATTTTTTCTTTTTCTTCTCAACACCTGACTTTAGTGGAATAGAGACAAGAAATAAGACTACTAAGAAAAGTTTCAAAGCCTCTCTGCTCTATAAGAAAACCTAATGAACTTGAATATTAATCTTACATTTTTTGAAAAAAAAAAAAAATTACTTAATGTTTAATTTTTGCTTTTTCATACTAAATGGCTGAATGAGCTTAGAAAAAAAAAATCCCTAACCTAAATTGGGAGCAATCACCATGTTTTATTAACTGTGAGGATTATCTTCTAGAGAGCAATCACAAAACTATTGAATATTTTACTTTTCTCATCTGTGATCTTTTCTTCTGTCTCATTAGAAAACAAGCCGCTGAATAAATCATTCAGTGCCCAATTCTGTATATTCAGCTCCCATTAAACACATTGTGAGAGAACTCAGCATCTCAAAGGGACAGACTTCTCATCAGCCTCACCTTTACTGCAGTCTTAAGCAACAAGTTTCTTCTAATCTACCTATTAAATTTCTCAATTTCTTTAGTTTGATGAGTCTGTGTGTTCTTTCACTGTGCTGCTACACAGCACACAATAATTTGTGAATATTTCATATAATTAAACTAAGCCAGCTGATTATCTGATATACAGGTTGGTAGATATTTTCTTGGAATGCCAAATTATACACCAGGAGTAAACAACTAGGAAATTAAATTTCCCCAGGGAAAGAAGGGCAGTTAAAATTTTCCTCTGAAAATGCTCTGGGTTCCCTTAATGGGACCACTACAGTTGCTGTTAGCAGAGGAAAAGGAAAAAAAAATAAATCACAGAGAAAAACCATTCTGTCCTGTCTGTTTTATTAGGGAAAGGGTTTGGCTGTTATTCTACTAATGCTTATCACTAAGACAGCAGCACAAATCTTTTTGTTATTTTCTTTTTCATCTCTCCCTAGTTTTCGCCCGAGTTTGATGACTGATTAGCCCCTGGGCTCTTTCATAATTCGTGGTAGTGCAAGTAAGTATAGCTCCAGGAGATGTGTAAACTCATTGTCTGTACCACAGGAGTTGGGATTACATGTAATCCCATTTGCTCTGATCACAGCAGGTGCCAGTAGAGGTACACAACATTTTAAACAGAAAAATGTGGCTACAGATGATGTACTCCGATAGTAACTGATGAAGGTCTGAGTGCAATGGGAAGTGCTCTGTTTGACACCATGGCACTGCTCCTCATAGTGCCCTCTGGTTGGGAGCATCACACATCTGAGATCCAAAGGTCAGTTCCAAAAACCACAAGTATTTTTGTTCTAGCTACAAATATCTTTACAGAAGTTTCCTCATATCTTAAATCATTTACCATGGCTCCATTTGCTGCCAATGGCTCTTTTTGTCCTTTACCATGCCCCTCACAAATGGCAAAGAACTCTATCATTCATTTCTGATCATGTGTCAGATATTTTCAACCAGCAACCTGCACAGGTGCAAGGTAAAGCTGCCTGTCCTGAAAGCATCCTACCGGGTGTCCCATTTCCATGTGCCCTAGAAGAAAGTGGCTGCCCAGAGGGACTGTGGAGTCTGTTTCTCTAGAGACTTCTGAAATCCACCTGGACATGACACAGGACAACCTGCTCTAGGAGAACCTGCTTTAGCAAGGGTATTGGATGAGATGATCTCCAGAGGTCCCTTCCAGCCCTTACCATTCTGTGATTCTGTGAAACAAAAGCTGAGCTCAGAACCCCCCCTTGGAGCTGTCAGTGTTCCTCAGATTAGATACAGATATGGTTTTACTGGGCAAACTGGAAACACTAGCTAGAAAAACAAGAAAAACAATCTCTTGGATGAGGTGATTTGTTGTTGTGGCAGGTCTGCACATTTCACTTTTGGAATAGCCTGTGAAGCAATTCCAGTGGTGTACTACAACAGAACATGAATATACCTTATTATTACTAAGATAGAAAAACTATAAAAGTGAAAAATGTATCTCAGGTTGAAAAAAAGGAAAAAAAATGAAGAAACATTAAGTTCTGAAGATTCTATTACTTAGGATTACTTCAGGAGCTTGTTTAATTTTGACTTTAGTTTTCACCATGGGAATTGAGATATCACTGTTCTGACATCTAATGATGATTGACTCTCTTTTTGGTATGAATCAGTTGCCTGCATCCTACCTAAATAAGAAACCACAAAGAAAATATCACAAACAAAACTAACATTTGAAATACGCTACTGTCATTTTAGCATGTTACTTGGATTCTAGCAAAGCTCCTATAAAAGAAAGCAAATATCATGTATTTTAGTTAATTTTAAAGTAGATTAAGAGATGTAATTTGCAGATTGCCAAAGTCCATTAACCTGATGTCCAGTTAACATATGGAGCTGTACCTTTGAGGTAGGATGAGCCATAAAAGAGGCTAGAAGCATTAAGCCAAGAGCTCTGATTAACTGCTCACCGTGTGCAAATAAAGCATCCAAAAAACTGCAACTTGACCTATTAAGAAAGTTACAGATTCCAGTAATAATAAACAAGCTCTGAAAGAGCTGAGATATTACAGTTTCTTTGGAAAATAAATCTTTGTTTAATATGTTCACTGAAATGTATGAAAGCCTGGAAGCTGGTTACTCAGTCTTATTCTCTCAGCTTTCAGGAGGAAAAGCAGCTGTGCAGAACCACAGTGACTAACATACCTTCTAGTGAAAGTATGCACCAGCCTTGAGCTGCAGCACAACACAACTATAGGCGTTTTGTTGTTATTACTGCCCTGCCTTTCTTTTCAGCTTTAAAAACCTACATTTTTATTTACAGTTGAGTGCTGAGATGATATTTAGCTCTGTTGTAAACAGTCAATTTAGAACAGAAAAAAGCAGTTGGGAAATAAAGAAAATACAGCTGTCCAGATAGACAATTAAGGTTTCTTGAGACTTGTTGACTAAAATATTTTCCTGAATTTTCTGTATCCCATGAGTTTTAGGATGAATGGATAGTATAACTCAACTCACATCTGCTCAATAGCTCTACCAGGCTGAAGCTGAACAGCTCTCACACCCTGAAACCATCCTTTTCCTGTCTACTTCTCTTTTGCAGGTTCCTATTTTTAGACTGAGGTAACATACCATCATTTATCTCCTGTCATTTTACCTGGTTCATTTACAGATGATTCTGCTTAAGTCTAAATGGGATCATATCAATGCTTACCAGTATCTTAAATGGTGGGGGCCAAGAGGATGGGGCCAGACTCTTCGGTGGTGCCCAGTGATAGGACAAGAGGCAATGGACACAAACTGGAACAAAGGAAGTTCCACTTAAACATAAGGAAAAACTTCTTTGGTGTAAGGATGTTAGAGCCTGGCCCAGGCTGCCCAGAGAGGTTGTGGAGTGTCCTTCTCTGGAGACTTTCAAAACCCACTTGCACACGGTCCTGTGATCTAGGTGAACCTGCTTTGGCAGGGTGGTTACCTAGATGATCTCCAAAGGTTCCTTGCAACCACTACCATTCTGTGATTCTGTAATTGGGGCTTTTCTCTTTCTAACCATAAAGGGGAGAATGAGAGCAACAGCAAAGAAACTCGAGAGAACAAGAACGTATCAGCATTTACAGTTATATACAGCTGATAAGACAGATACTTGCAGGTAGACTCAAAGAATCACAGAATTTCTGATGCTGGAATAGACCTCCAAGATCATCAAGTCCAGGCTATGACTCAACACCATGACATCAGCTAAAAATACACTATACTTTTTTACAAAACATATTTTCTGTGAGGAATAGGTGCACCATATAGTCTTGCTGAAAGAATTTTGCAGAAACAATTTTCATTAAGACTTTTCATTAATAAAACATCACTGGGCCTTAAAGAAAAGCTGTAGAGACAGACATTACAACAGCTGGAACTGATGAGAAAGATATCCTGCACCCAGCCAAAGAATTGTAAGGTCTTAGTCTATGAAAATAAAATGGGATCCAGTTGAAGAGGAGATCATTTAAAGCTCAATGTTGATGCCAAAGATCTTTTACAGTAATTGCAGCTTGATAACCTACATTTGTTTCCCAATATCTCTTACACAGAAAATTATAGCGAGTAAATGTGACAAACCACCTGAAAGATGATAGCTTACAAGATGATAGGTTACTTCTAAATATAGTTTCCTGCCAATAGTCTAGATTTGACAAATCTTCTTATATTCATTTACACAATTTGATCATCGCTTTCAAAGTAAAATTGATCCAGTAGCAACAGTGTCACTTAAAAATAATGGCAAGTGTTAATAGACATAAAAAATTTTACAATTAAAATTAAGATGGCAGATTAATCCAGATAGCTTTTTCATTGCACTGCCTTTTGTTAATCTTTGGGTTTACTGAGCTGACAGCTACTGTAATGCACGTAACATCCCTTAATATCCAGTGTCTTGACAACAGGCATTTCCCCAGTATGTAGAAATCTGGCATACATGCTCATGTTCAGTAAGACGTGGCACAAGAATGTAAACCTCATTTTTTTCCTTTAAATTCAGACAGGAAGCCCAGCAGCATTTCCATCTCCAGAATAGAATTTGCCATACTTATATTAAGTGGAGATAATCTAAATACCTCTAAAAATCTGTATTCTTTTATGTTATTTTGTAGGAATAGTAAGAGTAGAAAATACATTGCCTAACAGTGGAAACAACATTATTTAGGTCATCTTACAGCCTCTGATGCATACATTCATGAACTGAGCAATAATATCTACCACTAACACACTGTCTTCATCAACAGACTTCAGAACATCTTACAAAGGATGCAGGTACCATTCTTTCTAGCTTGTGGCCAGGGAACAGCGATTGATCAAGGTGTCACGGTTTAACTCCAGCCAGATCTTAGCTCCACACAGTTGGTCACTTGCTCCCCTCCAGTGGGATTGGCAGAGAGAATTGGAAAAGTAGAAGCGAGAAAACTCAGGGACATGAAGACAGTTTAACAGGTAAAGCAAAAGACGCAGGCAACGCGCTCAGCCATCTCCAGGACAGGACTTCACCACATGTAACTTAAGTGAAAAGACAAACACCAGGACTTAGAGCACCTCTCCCCACTTCGTCCTTTCTCCCAGCTTTTACATGCTGAGCACGACATCATACAGGATGGGATATCCCTTTAGTCAGTTGGGTTCAGCTGTCCCAGTTGTGTCTGCACCCAGCTTCTTGTGCACCCCAAGTTTACTCGTGGCAGAGTAGACTGAGGAGCAGAAAAGGCCTTGATGCTGTGCAAGGACTGCTCAGTAATAACAAAAACATACAAACAACTGTATTATCAATACTGTTTTAATGATGGATCCAAAACATAGCCCTATTTAAACTACTGTGAAGAAATTTAACTCCATCCCAGGCAAAAGCAGTACAAAAGGCAAAGTAACTTGTCCAACTTCTCCAGGAATTTCACTGGGAGATGTATGAAAACAGAAACAGTGGAAATCGCTGTCTCCTGGGGTATTTCAAATTACCAGAGCAAAATCACCAAAACACAACAGCCTAATCTTTCTTCCCCATGAACATTACTTTGAAGGCCCAGTTCATATTTTTCTTCTTCAAATTCAACGACTTTTTTTTTTTTTTTCCTTAGGAGGTTGTGAGATTGGGTTTGACAGATGTGAATTATGGCAACAACATCTTACCAGAATTCACAACTGGTCAAAACACAGGCAGAACAGCACATCCATTTAAGACAAAAAAAAAAAAAAGGCAATTGCTGTGCCTTCAGTTAAGTAGCTAACTGTACCAACTAATGTAATATTAAGAAGCAGCAATATACAAATAGAAACAGAGTGCAGAGAGCAGACCAGGCAACAGTGGCAATATACCAAATAACCAGTAATGGACACAGTACCAAACTCTCATTACCACCACAGAAATGCGTATGGTGTGGGAGTGGTGCTGGAGAAGAGGAGGTGGGGAACAGATCAGTTTGGAATCTGCTACTTCATCCTTCCTATCATGGTGAAGATGTGTGTCTAATGAAGGTACCCAATCTGCCACCTAGTCCATGACCTTTCCTTAGGAAAGCACACTATGAGAACAACCTGGATTGAACTTAATATTTATTATTTGTTAACACGTAACAAAAGGAATTGCAGGGTTAAGAGAGTACATAGATATGAGATCAAATAGAAACTAACGCAAAAGTAGAACAACTTAACACTTGTTAAAGTGGCAGAATATTTATAGAATAGGATTTTATAAATATGCACCTTAAAGTGACTTTTCATTGGTATGAATTGTCAGCCTTTCCCCAGAGATACTCTGTCACTGCAAACAGGAAGCAGCGAATCTTGATGATCCTGGATGACAGAGCTCCAGGTATTGTCCAATTAAGAATGGAAGGCAATCTCTCCATCAGGCAGTCTAGCTATTAGGATGCAGTTCACACTATGGATGTGTCTGAGAAGTTTGCAGTCTGTGAAAGCAAAGGTGAAGGTCAAGGAGTAAGCCACAGAAACCTTGGCTACCTGCAGAGTCTGCAATCAAGATGTGTGGAGTTGATACGTTCTCACCTTATTCCCAGAAACGATGTCTTTTCTTCTCATAAATGTGGTCACTGCATTGCTGATCATTGGGGCTTTGTAGTACAGTGTCGTGAGGTGATTTATAAAACTCATGTTTTCAAGGCAGTTCATCAGGGAATTGAAGCAGCTAAGATGCTGATAATAACTAGACCTGAAGCAGATCTGACAGGCAAAATAGCAGCTTTCCTCAAAAAACTTTTTGCTCAGAGGTTTCTGCTATAAACAACTTTGTCTCATCTGTAGTCAAGAGCAGTACTGGTATATCCTGTCTAGATTTCACATTCTCTTGCTAAGCCACTTTCCCGTCATGTCCTTTCATCTTTCAGACAGTCTTTGGCTAGAAAAGGTTCTTGCCTGCCCATTAAATTATCAACAATATTTTCCATTTAAAAGTTAGTCAGTCACAATATGATTGGTATGAACATTCAGCAGCAAGTTCTTTTTCTGCTAGAAGTACTTCCTTATATAGCACCTTGTTTTGGCACACAGACGTCTTCACCCCCCATCAAATAACCCTATGAACACAACTTTTTTATTTGAGTAGAGCTTTGATCCTGAAGAACTGAGTAACTCAGATGAGTCATAAGAGACTTTTGCATGCTAGACTGCCTGCTCATTTCAGCCATGCAATAATAAAACCTTTGACAGTGAGGGCAAATCTCACATAGTTTTGAGAGGTCCCTCCATTGATGGTGACATATACACAACTGGGATCATTACCAGAAATGGTGCAAACAAAACTGTCTTCCAGAAAAGACCAAACAATAGACAAAACTACATAAATGCAGGAATTAATAAATAAAAGAATCTGTCTTCATGCCTGGATTCAGAACTGAGACTGGTAGAAGCAGACTGGAGAAGTGCAGCAGCTGCTGTCCACGTGGCCGCAAGAATTCGGTGCTCAGTAGGCAAGTAGAGGCTCACAGCCCACAACCAACCACATTCAGTTGAACCTTGAGACACTTGTTTTCTCTCCAACTACCTTAAGAGGGACTCAGCCTTACATGCACTGAAACTGCAAGGTAGTGTTCCCATCCAAACTCCAGGACCACGTCCCCTTGTTTCTGCTCAGAACCTCCTTTTGCTAAATAATTCCACTGATTTCAGCAAGCCCAGGGCAAAGGAAGGATAAACCACAAAAATCACTATGAGGAGAGTCCAGTTCTATACATCAAGTGAGCACTTCAGTCACAGCAATAACATCAATGTTCTGAGCCTCCAACACAAAGGATAAAACCAGCTTCCATTAACAGTCATTATTTTGCTATTGGCTGGAAACTCTTCAAGTCATAGTGCTTTTGACACTGGTCCAGTTTCTTGTTTGGAAATCTTCACTTTCAACCTGCCTCTTCACAGAAGAGTTGGTTAAAAAGGTAGGAGGTTCTTTTTATTCTACATGCTACCACTCTTGCTAGTCTTGTTACCACTAATGATCTTAAAATATTTTTTACAGTATTTAATCAGGTAATCACTTCCTGAAGTAAAAATACTATTTCTAAGTAGTCTTTCTGTCCTTGTTGCCCAGAAAGAACCAGCTTTGAGCAGGAAGGTTGAAGTGCAAATGCAGCACTTCGATGATCAGCTTGTTTGAATGGGAGGTGATTGAAGAGATTTACTTGAAAATAAACTCTTCTCCTCCATCACCTCCCCTCATAGATGCTACCAGTTCTTTTACAGAGCAGACAGGAAATTTTGGGCATGCCTCCAGAGAAAAAGATTATTATAGCTGTGGCTCATGTTCTTTCCATTCTTTTCTCCAGCATGCAGCAATGTCCAGTGCAGACTGTCAGCACATCTGGTGATTGTGTCCAGCACATTTTATCTGCAGTTAAACATGGCAATCCCTTGACTGATGAACATGGATATCACTTGAATGTGGTAATTAAGGTATCAGTTGTTTGAAAACATTTGTAGTCAGAATATGTAGAAATACTGATGAGTACACATAACTCATACACATGACTCCACACTGGCCAAGTGGTTGAATGTGTGACAAAAACTACCTATATGGCTGAATGTAACAGGCAAAAAGCCAGTCTAATTTTTGCAGACAGAAATCTTGCTTTTAAAAGCTAAAAGCATTCTTCAAAGAAGTCATTTCCACTTTACATAAAGGTCATATGCATGATAACATCTGCATTCCCCAAAAAAACCTACTTTCTACTACAGAATAAGGGCAGGGAAATTTCAATTGTATGCTAATAAACAGGCAGAAGACAGGACAAACAAGCTAGGAATAAATGGAGGTTGAAAACTGAGGGAATAACTCAGTAATATTCCATAGGAGTTCATGCTGGAGCCCCTGATATTTAATATATCTATAAGCTACTTGAAAAGAATGAAGAATAAGCTGACAAATTTTGCTTAAAGCAGAAAACAGCTGAGGCTTATTCACCATGGGTAAGAATGCAGTCGAGGGAGCATAGGATGATGGAATATAGATTGATACTTCACCACACCTTGCAGCACAAGACCCATAGGGTGAGCAATGAAAGCATGTGGCAGCAGTTTTGAAATAAAGAGCACAGACGTAAATCAAACTTTTCCCACACAATTCACTGTTAAAATGATGGAATACCTTCCAAAAGGACAGGTTGGATGTTAATAAGTAAAATGATTAAAAATCTCTAAGACAAATGGAAGAGAACTCCCTCAAGAGCTATTAAGCAAACTGATCTGAATGTAACATTCTAGACAGAAGTTCTCATAGTGCAGATGAAAATAGGAAGAGTCATACCTACAGAAACCTCAATATGCATGCTCTGCTTTTACACTTTCTTCAAGCATTTACTGTTGCCTATTGTCTTTGTTGATTTCTCCAGGGTCAGCTGGACTCTTGGTCAGATCTACTGCAGACATCCTTTTGCTCCTGGAGTTCTCTGCTCTTTGCATGCAGTTAAGACAGTTTCACCTAGGGATACACAGAAACTGTACGCCGCACTTGTCCATTTTCTCTTACAACCACTCTACTCAAAAAGTGAGTCTAAAGCTACTCATATGTTGTGCATGGAATGAAAATAAGACAAGAGAGAAGGAAGGGACTAATGATAGTCAAGGGATAATATGTAAGTCAGCTTTTCTGAGAGGTATAGAATAAGCAAGACATATCATGTAAGTACAAGAATAAAGAAGAAAGTCCTCAGGAAATTAAAAAAAAAAAACAACCCAAAAATACACCCAAAAACAAAGCAATCCACTCCTAAGCGACTTATCTATAATGAAAACTATTACTACATGAAGAATTTTAAAAGAAGCTTAAACAGATTTTGAATTTTTTGGGCTATATTCACACCATTACTTGATTAAGAGTAGCACTCAGAGACCAAAAGTAGGCTTGTGTTGTACGCAGCCTTGTAAATAAAGTATGAGGGAGATAAACTAATTTTTACAACTTTTCCAGGAAAGCTGGGAAATTAATGGAAACCACCTTAGCCCTAAGACAGTTTCTCCCAAATAGCAGAGTAAATTAGCTTACACAGAAGATCCACATTGCTATTGTTAGCCTACTTCCAGAACTCATTGTTCCACATTTCAAGTTAGCTTGCATAGAAACCACAGTGCAATTTCTATATAGGGCATCTTTCCTCGCTCTACGACACCATTAAGCCCCTCCAGGATGTGTTTTACCAGCCTGCTAATCCAAACCCCACACAGCACACAACCAGCAGCTTCATCTATCACACCACACCCTGAGGCATATGTTAATTGACCAATAAACCACACCTGTAGCATATTAATGTTCTAATAAAACATTGTACATATTCACTAAATTTTGGGGTATCAGTTTGCCATCAATTATTTAGTAAGAACTAACATCATAAATTATCTGCTGAGCAAGGTGCAATAGCACGAGGAGCAGAGTACAAAATACCACCTTCTCTCTACAGTTCCGGTCTTTGCACCAAACTGCATATTTTTAAGTGCCTGAAGTGAGGTGAGATTGAACTCTTCAGCTCTAAATCTTCAGACTTTATTCACCAAGAGATTGCTTTGTTGAAATGGAGAAAAGAACAGGCTTTCTAATATGTGAACAGGCTTTCTTATATGTATTTGCTTGCATCAGGTTCTCTGAATCCTAATATTAGTAATTCCCTTCTGTATAGAATCAGTAGCTTCATCCTTTGTGAGTCCTCATTAGCTGGCTCAGTATTAGCATCAGCTCACAGAAATATTTCCACTAAAAAGACCCTGTAAGCCTCTTCAGGACTCAAATGGATTTTCAAATTTCAGTAGAGAGTATTTACAGAATCTCCAAAGAAAATTGGCAAGTAACTAAAATGAGGGAGTTTCGTCGCCACAAAAAGCAAAAAGAATAGCCAACGTGAATTCCACTGATCTTGTCGTGGTGGACCTACCAGGGGCTCACTCCTCCCATCTGCTTGGATAGGCACAGTCGGGGAACTTCTAAAAGGTGTACTGAATGAATTACTACTCCAACTCTCAGCACTAAAACACTGAAAAAATACTTCAACGTTAAGCACAAGCCTATGATTTAAGTGATGACTTTGGATGTAATGTTCTCAACTGGTTTAAGCTGCTAAGTCACCCCTAAAATGAACAATTACAATTATTTACTCTTCCACTTTCAAAAATCCAATAGTAAAGAAAACATAAAAACCCAAGGTGATTATTTATAGCACTCAACATCCACTCACTTTGTTAGCAAGAACAGAAAGATGCCAGATTCTCCTTTAGAGTTTGCCTTGGTGAAGATTTTGGATGGGAAGATTGATAAAGTGAGGCCATGAGAAGATGCTCTCATAAAGCTGAGCAGCTTCTCCTTTGAACTAAGGGAGCCCTGAACAGCTAGTAGGGATTCCTGTAATCAGAACACACTGGAGCACCTCAACTAAGTGACTGTAATGGCAGATGATGTGGGAAGGTGTGCTTTTTATTGTAAAACAGAGCAGGGATCTGTAAGACAAAACAACAATGAAACAAAAGGAAATTAAGTCTCGAGACAGAAAGCTGAAGGGATAGAAGGCTACTTTCATTGATAATGCTTTTGTTGTATCTCAGATCTTTACCACAAAATGGCTAAACAGAGCAAAGATCCAGTCTTGTACACAACTCCTATGCTTAAAAGTCAGGAGTATGTTAACATGATGATTCATAACATTTACAGGTTGTGGTTTTTTTGATGGCAGGTAAGTAGGTGATTGTCTAAAGAAATCCAAACATATCTACAAAACATAGCATCACATCCTCTCTATCAAGACTTCACTTTCATTGTCTTCATGATGATATATATTTTTTTAAAAATAATTACTCCTCTTATAATGGTATTTTTTCCCTTATGGATCACTTAAGGAGTTTTCTTGCTATTCAAACTTTGTCAGCATTTTTCCAGTTCTCTACTTCCATTACAGCATCTCGGCAGCACCTCGCAGCAGCTTCAATTCTGTCTTCATCATGTAAATTGTGCAATTGTACTGTTGCACACCAGCATGGGGGAGATTACTTTTATTTACATGCATTGATATATATATCTATATTTTCTGATCAGATTCCACCAGTTTACCCTTCCAATCACTTACTAAAATACTTTTGAAAACTACCACTTCACAGAAATGATTCTGGGCCCAGGACCCCTGCTAGGTGTGAAGGAATGCTCTTCTGAAAAATGTATTTATGCAAGCACAAGATATGGAATATCATTTTATTTCTTTCTCTCAGATTTGTTAGCAAATTTAGACACAAATTTCCATGCAGGTGAGGAGGTAACCCAAGAAAGCAGTGCTGTTGATATGTTTTAAGCCAGTTACTGCTTTTCAAGTTCAGTTTTCAAGTGCTGGCATATCTAGGTGGAAAATATTTTGCTCATTTGTATTTCTAATAAATATTGTAGTTAAACCCGGATACAGCAACAGTCACATAGAAAACAGATGAAGGCTGGGAATAATCATTAAAACATAGCTCTTAAACAACTCCCCATCTTTTCTCAAAGGGGAAGTTAAAATTCATACTTCTACCAATTGCAGACTAAAATGATTAAAACATCTGTTTTGCAAAAAGCTGTAACATAGCCCATTTTTGACTCAGTGTGCTTATCCGTTTCTGCCTTTACAAGATTAATGTTTCATGAAGTAGAAAAGAGTTAAAATAAAAACCTACAGAAGTTAGTAAAATGAAAGAAAGAGTCAGCAAATGCATAAGTTTGAAGATTATTCAGTTGCCTCTTGTTACAGTTCTTATGTTTATAGCAAAGAGGAGACATGGAAAAGGAAAGAGCCTGAGACAAGCAGAAGTTAAAAGGGAGAAGAGCACAAATTTCTCATTTTCATCATTATTATTATGAGTTCAGTATAGACATACAACTAACAGCTCTCAGTAGCTGTAGGAGTAGGTGAAAATCATGGTATTATTGATAGCTTTACACGGAAAAAAGAACATACATCTTCCATCCACCACACATTGTTCAGTCCACTAACATGTGTCTTAAAGTATAGGAATAACTGTGTTACCAGTATCAGAGAAATAAAAACTTTCCTTTCCTAGTGGTTATTTAAAACACATTTTTAGAGTCACATTCCTAGTTATGATTTAGTCAGGCTTCAGTTTTATGTGATGGAAATTACTGCTGTTCAAATTTCGCATCTGCAAACACTTGCCCCAGTCACGTAGACCACTTAGACTCAGGGAACCTCAAGTGAGGAGAGAAAGGTGCACTCACAGCCTCACGCAAACACAAGTCAGCCTGGGTCTCTATATGCAACAGACCGAGGTGAATTTATCTGCCAGTAGATACTGGATCGTATCAAGAAGTACTAATCAAACTGTTTCTTCTTGCAAAAAAGAAGTTACAAATCATATTTTGTGCAAATATTAATTAGCTTGAAGATTCGTATGTATATTACCCACCCAGATGTCTCCAGGAAGGAGAGACCTTCTTAGACGGCAATGCTTCCTCATAAAGGAAGAAGGAATAAGATTATCTGTAAAAACTCCTAGATATTTGAATTTGGTTTGGTGCAAATGCTCAAAGAAGCACATAAAACCGTTCACAAAGAGAACATTCAAAGTGGTTTCTGAAATGTCAGAAACAAACATTGAATACGTGAACAATATTTCACTATAACTATGCAAAACTGGCAGAGCATTCAGAGAATGCCTCCAGAACAAGGAAAGCAAATGTCCTACCATCAAAACAAGACATTAACTCATTTCAAAAGTGTAATTTCAAGGAGACACAACAAATGCTTTAAAAAACCCCATTATTGTGGTTTTTGTACAATATGTGAGATAATTGCTGCAAAAGCTAAAAATTATAATTTCCTTAGCAAAGGAGCAAATTACCATTCTCATTCAGAGTAACAGTGAACAACTTCAATATTACGTGTCAAAACAAACTTACTTTGCACATTCAACTGTATTTTATTTCCTGGTTTTTTGTTTTTCCTTAATCTACGAAACGCACCCACCAACCTTGTAAATTTTGTACATCGCATACAAAAGCCAAGACTTCTAAACAAATACTGTCCCACTGTGAGTGAGTTCTGGCATTGTGTACTGGGCCTGGTTGGGATGGACCTCATCTTCACTGCCATCCCTATGCTGCTGTAATTTAGGTTTCTGATTAAAACAGCGCTAATACATTGCCAGTGTTTTGGTTAATGCTGAGCAGCACTTGCCCAGCCAGAGACCTTCTGTGTTGCCCACTCTGCTCCTACAACAAATAAGCTGGGGCAGGCAAGAGGTGGGAAAGGGCACATCCAGGACAGCTGACCCAAGCTGACCAAGGGGATAGTCCTTACCACAGAATGCCGTGCTTAGCAGTATAGTTGTGAGGTCAAGGTAAATGCTACCTACCCCCTTTCCAAAGCTGCTCAGAGACTGGCTGGGCATCAGTCAGCTGGTGGGAGGTGGTGAGGCCTTTGCATTGCTTGGTTGGGTTTTTTTTCCCCCCCTCTCTCCTTCACTTATTAAATGGTCTTTATCTCAACTCAGGATTTTTTCCTCACTCTTCTGATTCTCTCACCCATCCAGCTGGGCAGGAGAGTCAGCAAGCAGCTGATGGGTGCTTAGTGACAAGCTGGGATCAACCCACTGTACGCTGGTACAAGATTTCTTTTGTATCAAAGGGAAAAATAAGGTGTCAGGTGAAAGAACTGTTCTAGTAAATACTAGTGACTCTAAGTACCTGAAGAGATGGCACAAGGACATTCAGGTTAGCATTTCAGCAAAATAATCTGTATTACTTAACAGTAGCAATACTATTAATTAAATTATTTAATAATTTATAAATACAATTATCTAGCAGGTTATGGTAGAGAGGTTTTTGAGAGAGATAATCCCGCAGAACAGATTATGACTACTAATTTAATTCTGAAAGTCACACGAAGAGAAAAAAAATCCCACCTAAATCTTCATGAGTTGTTGGTTTTCTACAACTTTAATTCAAACTGGAAAAACCAGTTATTCATTAATTTCACAACTTCTGAGTAACGAAGGATTACAGAGAAATAGGAACTGTGCAAACCAGAACTGCCCACTTTCTGACATTTGATTCCTTTCTAAAAAATTAAAGAGAAACCTTTTAAATGTGAAATAATTTGTAGAAAATTCACCCATTGAAGCATTTATTTTGATTTATTTGAGTGTAATACTTTTAGCTACACACTGTCAATATGGCAAGAATAGCCATTTTCACTGAAAATAAGTCATGGCCTGAACCACAGAATTTGGGTTTCCAGATTCACAATTAGCCTGACCAAACAGGCAGCACACACTCCAGAATTTAATTTATAAGTAAATTAAGTATGCTGCCTTACATTTTTCATAGAAGTCCTAATTCAAAGCATTTTCTGTGTTCCTTCTGCTTAAGCAGTTATTTGTAGATAATAGTTTAATAATTAACAATTAACTCTTGTATTTAGCAAATAGCTATTGCAATAGCATCTTGCCTACGTTTAGCCCAAATCCAGGGCTAAACTACAGCAGTTGCTCTATCACCTGATGGCCCCTCCCCAGCCAGGAAGGGGGATCTGGAAAAGGAGAGGAGATCTGTGGGTTGACGTGAGAACAGATTTAATGAAACGCAAAACTAATACTAATGCTGATATAAAGTATACAAATTTATACTCGGCTCAGTGAATCCACAGCGGCCACAAGAAATGGAAAAGAAGATCCTCAGGAGCAGAAAGACATTCTTTCTTTTTAGTTATATCTTTGTCATTCTTTTGGAAGTTGCTCTTGTTGTTTGGATCAAATACTTCTTTGACTGACAGTTCTCCTCCTCACCCTTTTTTTTTTTCTTTTTTTCCTTAGGATGAGGGATTTGGGTACATTAGTAATAAATAGCCCAGGGAAGACTTCCATGAAACAAGATAGCGATTTAGTCTGGCTTGAAATAAAGTGAAGCAAGTCAAATTAAATCCTGCATTAACATAAGAGCAATACATGTCCTCAGCACAGATTTAAACAGAACGGGTCTAGTATTTGGTTTGTTGCCAAATCCTTTTAAAAATGTCTTTTATTAGAGCAAATTTTACAGGATAAAATGATGCAAAGGCAACAACATCTAGAAGAAGAACAATGAAACTGTAGGAAAAAATTCTTCCTGACAAAAAAGGTATTTGATTTATGACTAATATTTATCTATTATTAAAGAACCAAGTTATGAATTAATAACGGAATGATTACTTCCACATAAAGCAGGTATAGGAAGCTGGAAAAGCACTAAACCATTTTTTCATTCTGCCTGAGTCAATATTCCCTTTCTTCAAACATTTCAAGAGCATTTCAATGGTAATGAACATATATACTGGACTGAACACAAAAAAATAGCCATGAGCAATGCTAAACTCCCAGGAAAAACTGCAATTCAAATCAAATTCAAATTCATCAGCAAATCTATTCCTATTGAAAACTTTTAAAATATTGATTATTTCTTTTTATTTGCTTTTTCATATACCAAATGTGGAGCTCTTTTCCCTTGACAACTGACCAAACTTTTATGCTGAGTTGGCACACTGTGCAGCTGAAGAGCAGTGCCTCTAGCAAGAATCCTTCAAACAGCAGCAGACTGTTTGAACATTACCTGAATAACTTCAGTACCCCAGTGGGCAAGATGACAAGGAGTCCACATTTTACAAAGCTGTCTATAAATACATACATACATATGCAAGTACAAAATGCATATATAAATCTAAATTAACATTGGAATCAGTGGCTATGTATCTTGTCATCTAACTGTAGCTATCTAGAAGTTCATTCTATTCTGAGTTAAGTCGTGATATTGGTACCTGTGGAGAGAAAAGCACTTTCTGAAAATAAATGTCTAAGATAAAATGAATGCCCCACAGGAGGTAGATATATCTCACATAGTCATCTGGACTTCCTCATGATACAAACTGTATTACATGATTAACACGTATTTTTGGATCAAACTTCAGTTTAATACTCTGCAACTTTACAGTTGCAGAATGACAAAGCAGTTATTTTAGTGTGGGATGCCAATTCTACTTTCCATCGAGTAACAATTTTTGAGTATGTGTTATTAGTTTGGTAAAACTCTGCTGTGATGCTGTTAGTTGTAACATTAGCAGAATACTTCTGTGCAGGACGTGGTCTCCGTAGCAGCTGAGAATGACAGATTAAATATCATGCTTTATGAAGCCAAAGGTTGTATTAATATCTATAGCAAGCATGAAACAGGTTAAAAGATAGGACAGTTAAAAATGAGAAGCACGCTGATAACCAGCAATTCATTTTTCTGGTGAGGAAAACCAAACAGAAAGAAAACTGCTCAGCTATGAACCAAGTAAAACCTTGTTGGGGGAAAAAAAAAGTAAAATTTGAGTGCAGGTGAAGTTATAATGGTACAGTCATAATTCTCACTTTCTCATCACCTGAACCCTGAGGATGCTGGATATATGAGAGTTCAGTCAGCCAGGTGCAGAGGTTTGGTCCACAGTGATGTGAGGAGGCAGAGCAGAGGACAGGCAGGACTTTGACTTACAAAACAAGCACAGCCCTCGGAATGCAGCAAACTATTCATCCATGTCAATGGAACAAACAAAAATGATGAATTTCAAAGGCACGTCTGGCCTGAATCAAATCACAAGTGCAACAAACCACACAAAATTACAGGGAAACTAATCAGGTTTTCAGCTGTCTCCACAACAGCTCAAATTGCCAAAGTTCTGTGTTGCAGGTATTTTGGTGGCTCCATTAAGTTATATTTATAGTCTATCGCTTGATACTTTTACCTGGCTTGAAACTGTTACATCAATTAAATATTGCTATGAATTATATTCTCTTCCAGCCTCAAAGTTTCAAAAAAACTCCCATTAAAAAATATTCCCATTCACTCCCCTTGACTGGATGCTATACCAGTCTACCACATACACACACAGTCCTGTGTAAGACAACGGGACTTCTCTCCACAATTGGACTGTCTGGTTTTGCCATCAAGATTAGGAAGCAAATTCCAACTTCCCTCTATTAAGGTCTAAGGGAGAAAATAAAATTGACATTGACCTACACAGAGACAATACCAGACCAATACAGAGCACATAAGGCCCATTTTCCTGTGCTGGTGCAGTGATACTACTTTGGATAGAAGAAATGCAACACATGGGCTGTGAAACCACTACCTTACTGCCTCATCACAAAGAGCCCAGAATTGTAAGAATCAGCCACGCTCTTATCTTTTTTATATTTCCTCCATGTGAGCAAATGGAAAGAGTAGGATTTTCTCACTGAATTAATGTATTGGTAAAATCCATAAGTAAGACAGATTTTGAGGATTTAGCTGCTCTTCACTAGCAAAACCAGCTATAATTCAGCATACCCTTAAATAAAGCATGGTTCCAGAGCTCCGTCAACAAGACAGCTGCTGGCTAGCAGCAAGAACCTGCGTTCCCAGCTCAGTGAGCTGTCAGTAAGAAATGCAGGTTATTAGATGCCTCTGTTATTACAGATTACGCAAGTCGCACAGAAAATAACATCTGACTCACATTGTTCCTCAGCTCCGATATGTCCCTCCACACAGCTCTTGTGAACATGTACAGATAAAAATTCAGTTGGCTTGGAATGCAAAACCAAGGACTGTGTGTGACTGGTGTTACTAAAACCTAAGCAAATGGTGAGACGAGAAACCTGTGTCAAAATTTTATATACTACTGTAAAAAAAGAGGCAAAACACAATGCAACCTCCCCTAGAACACTTAGCAACTTTTTTTCAGTGTTGGTTTATGCATAATTAACACGTGGGATCCATTTCTGCAGTGTATCTAGGCCATATGTTAAGTGGATTTTTAAAAGCAAGCATTTACACTGAGAGCAGAAGTAATGCTGAAGGTTAAAAAGAACAATACCAGGAAAACTTTCTTTGGGGACTTCTAAATATAAAACCAAACCTCCTACTACCATTCTAATGCAAGAACTTCCACCCAGATGTAAACCTGCACGTCACACCTCAAGTTAAATTCAGGTGTGGGGGAGGAGAGAGGAAGGGAAACTTTCTTTTCAGACGCACTACCTGATACATAACTTCAGCATTTCCTTTGTCTTAACCCAGAACAGATGAGTTTGATTGTGATGAGGTAAACTGCGCTGAATGTACTACAGAATTAATCTGTTTTCTGGTTTTATGGGATTATCATTCCTGGATGTAAATGATTATCAAAAAAGGAGCAGATGCTGCTAACAAAGAAGAATCATTTCCCAGTTTTGCATGACACCAATCGGACCACTTTTTAACATATGCTAGAAATAAACAATGCTCATACATTAAAAACTGATACCACAGTAACACATAGTGAAAGTGTAAAAGATGATACAGGATGAGGGGAAGGTTCCATCATCCTGGCTTTTCCTACACACCCTCATGAAGGAATTAGAAAGCAGAGGTAATTGAGACACTCTACTGTATGTGTACAGTGGTGGCTGGTGCACATCCAGGTAGGAAATTAGGGGCCCTACTGTTTTTTTTTTTGTCTCTCTACCCCTGCCAGCGGTTGAGAGTTTGGCACAAGTGCGAATGCTTTGGTATTAGAAGGGGCAAACAGACATAAAGCATCACATAAGAAAAATAAAAAGGAAATAAGTAAATAAATATGCCTGCAGAAAATTACTGAATTAGCGTACACGTGTGAGGAAGTCAAATCATGAGGAACAGCATTTGTGCTCGTTGTTGGAACCTTTCATCCCATTATATAAATACCGTTATGCCTTATTAAGTTTGAAAACATGCTTACAAGAGAAAGATGTACAAACTGTAGTTATTACCCATAATAAATTATTTTAGATGCATAAAACCCCGTAGCACGAATATCAAATTATGGATCAGAAATTTTTGAGAAATGATTTGCAATCAGAAGGTGAAGAGTTATATGGTAACAATCAGAAAACACTGAAAAGAGCATAACGCACACACTGAAAATGAATGAGAAATGTGTATTTGTGGGAAGAAGGAAAAAAAAATGAGAGGAGAGAAGGGAATAGTGGAGAAATAACTTGTGGAAAGAGAGTAAATTGAAAGAGATTATTATCTTTTCCAAAGCGAATATAATTCTTTCTCTTAGAGAGCAGTATTAGAACAAAGACATTGGTGGTTAGAGATCATCACTGTCACGTCACCAGGCTTTACCTAATATTAACATAACAAGTACCCTCTTTGTAATAATAATCCAGCAAAACTCAAAAATCTGTTCTTTAGCCTCAGTGACAACAGTGACTTCCTAGACAAAGCTACTTACTTTGAGATTATATACAGGCATTACGAGTAGGCAGACAATTCCTGTACACGATTGGCCACCCAGAAAAAGGGTTACATCTTTTCTACTTAATCAACACATGTGAAAAAATGTGACTAAACCAGTAAACCCCAATAATAATTGTTTCAAGTGAAGCAGGAACTTAATAATTAAATTATTGAAATCATTATTAATTATTTGTTATTAGCAACAGACGCAATGAACTGGCAGCAGATGGTGCGATATGGTGAAAAAGAGATTAATTTCATACATTCACTTTTGGCAGTCCTTCTGCCCAACCAGACCATCTGTGACACATTAGAAACGTTAGAAGCCATTCCATACATATTGCAAAGATGATACAAATTCTTTGACTGTTTGCTTTTCCAGTCCAAAATCCATTCATTCCTCATGATCACAGAATTTTAAACAAAGTAGGGTTTATCATATACATTCTGACCCACGCTCCAGCACTGTTTCCGTAGCACACTGCAGAGATTCTGCAGGATTTCATCTGAACCATTCTGCAAACAGCCGAAGCGCACCTTCCCGTATGAGATCGAGCTAAGTTTTTACTCACAGCACAGTCTCTGCAGATAACAATAGGAGTTTAAATGTGCACCTCAGAAATCATCCTTACTTCGCTTTTCAATCAATTTCCAAGTGGAAATGCCTAATCTGCTGACAGACACCTGATAGGGAGATGAACGCCATCTTCCCTGATGGCTCTTATGTCTCTGTTTCATGAGAGCATTTAACATTTGGACATTTGTTTTTGTTTTCCTTCTGCTATGGAATTTTTGTATAATGGATTTTGTAAAAACAGCCATTTCATCCAGCCAACAGGCCTCCATAACACTGACTTTGCTACAAAAATGTGCATAAATATATATATACACATACTTAGATGAAATTTTACTTACCTTTAATTAATAGATTTTTACTGTTAGAAATTAAAGTTCAGTGGACACACACACACCAGTATAAGATTTGGAAGATAGAAATATGATCAGAAATCTAAGATATTTCCACAGATGACATTTATCAATATATTGTGATAATTTTAGTGGAAATGTTAATAGACTAAGAAAAAGGCTAAAGAAATCTGTTTCCAGTGAAATAGTCAGGTTTTTTTTTAGTGCAGGTCTGTACTTTAAATTGTCCTAGATATTTTGCCCTCGATAACATGTCCAAATCCATCTGCTATGTGCATTAGACAACTTAAAATTGTAACTTGTAAAAATAATGAATGAGGAGCTGGATTTCAGCGACCCAAAACACGTGAGCCACAAATACATATTACATACATTCTTCCAACCCTCATAGCGGCTCTTCGTGTTTACGAGAAGAATGAATGAGCTAATAGAGCCCAAGGTGTATGATCATTCTGCAACTCTGGAATTTACTGCTGCATTTATCATGTGATTTTTAGAGATGTTTTCACAGAGGTTGGGAGTTATCATACAAGCAACACTGCTAACTACTCTGCCTTAGTCTTTCTAGACAGCAGATGAAGTAATCCTTACGTTACTTCTTAAACCTTGTTCCTCAAGTCTCTTCTCTTTACACCATACTTCTCTTGTATGGTATTCAACTCCTCTCTTGTCACTCTAATTTTTATAGAAAGCCAGCTCTCACAAGACCTCTGTGAATTCCTTAACAAATAGGCAACATAGATTATTACTTTAAACAAGATTGTTCTGCAACAAATGTTCCAGGTCTCTGTGAGCCTGAAAACACAGTGCGTTCCACCCATCTGACTACTGTAATAGATACAGGAAGTGGGTTCAACACCTCAACCAGAAACTACTTCCATTTGCTTCTTGCTTCATGTACCTTTAGCTTGGCAGTAAAAGGCTTCAATGTAAACAAAGAAACTTCAGTCTTTCTCTTATTTTTCCATTGGAAGAGCAAATTCTACCACCATCAATACTGTCAAAATGGGACAAAGGAAGAGGATCAAGGAGCGTTTTGTATTTAGTCTGTACAAAGCTTGCCTCAGTTGAAGAAAGAGAGATGATATTGAAGTGCAAATTCTAATATCTACATTCCTAACGTTTTGTGTTTACACAGCTTTAATAAAATATTGATTACTACTTTTTGCCATGAAACTATAGGGGTTAAAATGCTTGTTTAATTGCTTAATATAGTATCAAAATATCTAGTTTTGTCTATTCTATTAGAACTGACAGATTTAGCTGTCAATTTTTTATTTGTTCTGACTCTACATGCCAGTATATAAGAGAGCACACGTAACTCCAATGGTAAATTTATCTGGTTTCTTTTTATTTTTAAAGTTAAGGAAAAACTTAAACTATAAGAGAACCAAAAAAAAATAGGAAGAATTAAAGATTTTAATTTTCTCCTTACTAATTCTCACTACTAATTAAAAACCCAAAATAAATATGAGAGAATTTAGCAAGTTATTAATTCAAAACATACTAGGCGGTGACATTCTCATTTAAAACAGCTAAATGCTGAAGTTAGGGGAGACATCAAATTCTTTTCAACTGACGTACAAGTTCTCAGGCAAAAGCTGCCTATCCCTTCCAGAAAAAAGACCCAAAAGCACCAATTATGAGACATGACTGCTCTGGCAGTGGGTAGGATCCGACTAGGCGAAAAAGATCCTTCAGTAACAGAAGATGGAATCATCTTCTTGCCTAAAGAATTGTAGCAAATGATACCTACTCTGCTCTTAGCTGTACATCAGGTGTTCAGAGCCTGGGGAGAGACTCACGATACATACTTGTAAAACATAATAATTTATGTGAGTATGTGGTTTCCTAAAAAATTACATACATTTTCACAAAGAAAAAAATTTCCCCCAATTCAACCCAATAACAATGATGCATCATACATGACTTGAACTATTAAGTGAGTTTACGGAGAATAAACTGCAAGTCATAATAAAAAACTGATATCTTTATTCCCAACATGTATGCAATTAACATCTCAAGCTAGAATAATTGAGAAAAACAGAAACCAGGAAGAATTTGCAGTGATGTATGAACAGTCTGTACTCCTTTAAAGAAGATTTTTATTTTTATTTTTTTTACAAAGTTTAGAAGTTCAGTACAAAGACAGGATTAAAGTATTTCCTAGTGCTTCCTAGCTCTCAGAAATATGACCTTTCTTCCTCCTCTTCTTCACAATTTTAAGTATGTTATTGTACTCTGGAAGATTGAGAACAATACCAGATAACTATTACTGCACTCAAAATACTCTATATGAGCATGTAGCATTCTTTGTACAATTCAGCACTCTGATCCTTCTTTACTTTTCAGACTATTTCCCAGAAAAAGGCATTTTTCCTTAATTTCCTACTTTGACAGCCACTGGTACATATAAGCCACTACATGCTGAAGTTCAGTATTAGATTTGTGTCCAAGTAAAACAATTCAGGCAAGAAAGTCAAGTATTTCCCCCCCACTTCATTTAAAAGAATCATAACCAAATCTCATACAATGGAGGTTTAGGGCCAACCCAAATTTTTCTTTTGATTTAAAACAAAAAAGGCAGTAGATGCTTTTGATGTTTTAGTTAAGCTTTAAAACAAAAATACTACTTTGCGGGTTAAAAAGTTAACTGCAAAACACTTTGAGACAAAAAGGTTTACAGTACCACACTAAACTCACAATTATTTCACAG
The DNA here is from genome assembly GCA_024611175.1 of Megaceryle torquata. Lineage (NCBI taxonomy): Eukaryota > Metazoa > Chordata > Aves > Coraciiformes > Cerylidae > Megaceryle > Megaceryle torquata. The sequence continues at coordinate 100,233 of JANIJG010004216.1, read as the reverse complement.
TATGCTTTCAATTCCTTTCTTCCTTCAATTTCATTCTTCCTTCATTTTTGACTGAAAACACGTCCTCAGTTCAGTTTGAACCCACATTCTTTTGATTGCCACGAAACTTCCCTTTTGTTTGCAAATGACTACTTGAGCAAAATAGATGCCCTAAGTACAAAGCTATACACTTCCAGACTGCATTTCTCACAAAACAATTAACTCTTTCTTCAGGAAAGCATAATGGCTTTCAGCCATTTCTGTATAGCCACCTTCTTTTTAACGACTCTTCTTAAGAGTCCAATAATTCGTGAAAAACAAAATGACATCACCTAGCAGCTATTTCACCTCCTCCTCCTTCCATTCTTCCCCCTTTCTTGTCATGCTTCGGAAAATCTCTGATTCACACAGTAATGTCTCCTTGACCTTGACTTTATACATTATCTTGTCATCTCTCGTCTCTTCTCAATATCCTTTCTCAGGTCATCTCATCTCTACCTTCTACGCTCTGCAATGCCAGGATATACAAATGCTAATATTATTAGAACTTAGGAATCAAAAAAGAGAGTGCCTTACCATCCTTTTTGTGAAACGAGAATATTTGTGAGCTGTCTCTGGCACCAGAGTTATAGAAGATAGTTAGATGGGTGACCTTTAATGACTAAAAACCAGATGGAATATGTAGCTAGTGGGTCAGGGATGTGCCCAAAGCATTCAGGACTCCAGAGTTCCTGGAAAAAGCCACAGTCAGGCCCGAAAGCGTCACTTCATTCCCAGACATATTTCACAAATAGCCATGAAGAAAATTTGCCCTCCCAGATTCAAGAAGAAGTAAGTCACATTGGTTATAGCTTGGTTGCTAGTTCTGGCCCAAATACTTCAGCTAATGTGAACCAGCAGTATTTCACTAACATAAAAACAGTCGGTTCAGTAACAGCCAGAGATTTGCTCATTTTTCCAATAAGCTTCATTTCTGAAGTCTTAATTTCTAACAGGCTGAAAGACTGCCATGCAAGAACCAAGCACTTTAATTCTTAGAATCAAAGAAATTAAATAATAAATATGCAGCATCAAAAACTTCTACTCAGTCAAAATCTGGTAAGAGATCACAGACTAAGGTGTGAAGTTTGGGATGCCTTCTTTCCCAACCTAGCCTGTTCTCTTCACAGCAAAAAAGGCCAGACCGTATCGATACTCATCTTCCCAGGCCACTGCCTTTTAACATTCCTGTTACACCAGAAATAAGAGGGTGATTTTTCACCCTGCTTTCCTATTACCTATGATAACATCACTGTTTCTTTGTTTATAACTCCAAATGTCCGTTATCTATGTAGCTCTACAGTTGCAGGAAAATCCCACACGCCTGTAAGATTTTTCTTCTCATTTACAAATATGTTTAGTTAGTAAGAAAAGCATTAAGTTTGCCACTAAACTACCAATAGGCCACTGTGTCAGCTAGCCATACAAGAATCCTTTGGTGCTTTAGCAATTTATTCCCTATATCAAAACTTATTTTCATTATCATATCAAGTTTCTGTTCCCTAATGATCCTACAGGCGTCAAGAAAACCAAATCTAATCTAAATGAGTAATTGAAGTTGACACTGCTGTCCTAATCCATTATATTGACACTGGGATTTTAGGCAAAAGACACGTGCTAAGCTTGTATGAGACCTGACCAGGCTTCTCTACAAAGATAAGCTAAATTTTGCCCATATAGATGATATGGACCTGTGCAGGGTTGGCTTTTTTCATCTTCCATTACAAGGGAACTAAGTATTTTGGTTCTTATATTGTAACTGTTATTCTTGCACAGCTTAAGAAGGAATTCATAGTTCAGAAACACATGACAGCAAACGTAACTATCATACTGGAGAAAATCAGTTTAATATTAGAAATACTAACTGCTGCTGTAGGATGCTCTTAAGGCAAAGCTGATCATTTTGGAGCACCACAGTACTGCTGCATTCAATTCTTCCTGTATCCTAGTACACACTCTTCATCTCACTTCAAATTCGACATGGTTTTTTTCAATTGTTCCTTTATCATTGTGATTTCTAATCTAATATTTAGAGCACAGACCTGGTTAGGCACGTGGATATTCATGTATCTTAAATCTACAGGAATAAAAGCTCCAAAGACACATACAGGTTTTATAGCTATGGTTCTTCTGTCTTTGATATAGCTTCTAAGAAAACCTTAGAGCAATGATTACAGAAATTGCTTTGAAAAAGGACTGCTTATTCAAGGGAAATAAAAATAATTTCACAAGAAAGATGCACCCCAAGTGATTTATTGTATTTTGAGTGTAGAGCTCATAACTGGTCCTGTTATACAGTGACCTGAGCATACTGTGGGATAGAAAAGCAGGAATTCTGTCTGTAGCACCAACTGTCTGCATGGTCCTGTACAAGCAGCAAAACCTCTTGGAACCGTTAAAGCAAAACTGTATATTAACTACACCTGAAAAGAAATGTTAGCTTAGTAGGACCTTTGCTGTTTATCCAAGTATTTGAGAGAAGCAACACTCAGATTTTATTCCTTTCCTCATGTATCTCACTCTCCCTCATCAAACACTTCACAAAATTGGAACTTTCTGTCTTCTACTATAAATGTCTCCTGCTGGGAAGCTACTTTTTCTAAATGTGTTCAAAATACATCATTAGCAACTTTGCCAAAGGAAAGTCTGCGTTAAGCTTCCAGATTTTATTCCCTAAGAAAATACATTTTATTCTCACATTCTCAACCAGTATAAAAAGGAGAGACCTTTATTTTTTTCCAAAAAGGCTAGCATAGGCAAGATCACAGAACAAACATGTTCCCAGCCTGAACTCAGACTAGAGACAACCTCCACTGACTTCTAGTATAAAGGAACAATAATGGAATGGTTTTTTTAAGAGGTTGGTAGAATAAAGTATCCCTCTTATGTAGAAGAACTGAGCCATGGATTTGACAACATTTTAACTTTCATCTTACTTAATGATGTGTACCTGACAAGAGCCACGATTTTTGTAATAATCCTATCCCAAACACCTCTAATAAGGCTAAAGGTCATAGCTCTCTCTATTTATACACATGTTTAGTGATGACAACTGAGCTATTAAGTCAGTTGTTTAAATTCAGTTAAAGTCTTAATTGAAACAATGTATAGAAGGTGGGATATAATAATTTTATTTTGGTTTGGTTTTTAATTTTTTTGTTGTCTTTTCTCATGCCTTTGAAGTATAAATGTAAAGTACCTGAAACTAACAAAAATAGTGAAGGAAATTCAAAATATGAGGAATATTTAAAGAACTGTAACAGTGTATGCTGTGACATTTTTCCTTTTTAGACTGAAACTCCTTTTCCACGGCAAAAGAAAGAGATTGCCAAGTATAATTATTCTAAGATTCTCCTGTTTCCGAACCACCAGAACATCAAGTCACAACGTATGCATCCAAGAAGTTCTCCTTGTATCCCTACTCTGACTGAGCCCTTTTAGCTCAGTTGGTTTTAATCTTACAATGTGAGCTCTGTGGGGCAAGAACTAGGTAAGTTTTGGCTCCTTGCAGACTTTAAAAATAGAAATATTATATTTTAATAATATCTAGATTTTTAAATTGGCAATTCATACAGCTTCAGAGTCGTTTCACGTTCTAAGGAACAGGACAGAAAATGATGTAAGAAGCAGCACATAGTTTGTTTGTTACACCTTCTTGTTCTTGTACTGCACAAGTCCATGCAGCTTAAGGGCACTTTACAGGAGGTTTTCTATTGCCATCTCTATAGAAATGCCTTTCTGTGCTCATTAGATGCGTGTTACTATACGTGCAATGATACTTTGATATGTAATAAATTCTAAGTGTTTTGAAATATGTCCTACTTCTGTTAGGTCTCCTGAAGAACTGAAAATATCTCCACACAGAAGAAATGCAGCAATTCCCTCATCTGTTTGGAGGAAACAGTCATAATTCAGAGCTAGAATGTACCATTCCTTCTGATGGGATAGTGGTTTTATGAAGTCCTAGACAGACCACATCACAACATATGTGAACTGGCCCATAGTAACTGCAGGGATTTGAACATTCTCAACTAGCTAGTTTTGAACCCTTGCAAAATGGCAAAAGATAAATATTGACAAATAAGTACAAACTGGAGGGCACGCTCTATTAACATTTGTTAGTTTTTTGATAGAAATGACCAGGGGAGCATATTGTAGAATAATAAACCTTCACACCTTCAGGCACCTTTCCTCGTTAGCACAAATTGACTTAGCCCCTCAGTACATAAAAGCACGATTGTAGAACAAAAAACCTGCCTGCGTATTTCATGCTGCTGTTTGTGGGGTTTGTTGTTTTGGGTTTTGTTTTGTTTTAAAAAGGACAGTCATCTCAAATCAATCAAAAATCAACCCGTGAAGTGTAAAAAATGTCGCCTTTTCCTTCGTTCCTGACTTCAGTGATATGAAGTTTAAAGGCTAAGGCTATTTTGGTGAAGTTAGGGTGAAGTTATCCTAATCCTCTTTAAAGCACAAAAGAAATGAAGTTGCTATCAGTTTTTGAGACATATATAGACATTTATTTGATTCACACATCTTAGGTAGTCTTTCCTTATGATGGATAGACTGAAGCTCTAAGCTTTCTATTATTCTGAGATGGCCCTTGGTGGTGTGCAGAACGCTGCACTTACAGCATCTATTACCAGACCATGCCTTTAACAAAATAGATCCATCAAGAAAAAAGTGACAGATCCACACCAAAGGATTCCCAGGTTGAGTGTATGAGAGTCATCAGTAGTCTAACAATACTTCTTGCGTTCCTTAAAGTATTTTTCCCTTCTTACATATCTGTTTTTCACAAAACAGGGCAACTTTGCACTTTAAAGGGTATGTGTACATTGCTTTGTAACCACATGTCTTATATAATTTATGTTGTCTTACAATTATCTCCAAGAGGCAGTTAATTTGTATGCTAAATTTACAAATACTCTGATTTTCTAACCCTTTCTTACAACACAGCAACAAGACAGCAATACAGGCTAAAGACTCTAGACCAGGTTTTCTGTTGTACCTTTGCCAGTTGTGGTCTGCAAAGACATTGACTGGTGAGGTATTTACCTCCTCAGTTAACCCTGATTTTGTTGGGAATTTGAGCAGGAGTTGCATGATGTGGCAGTTCTATCATCTGGCAGGTACATTTACCAGTAAGAAAGTTTCTGAACCCAGTGTAGAATAAGAAAAAGGTTTTCTTTACCAAGTATCAAGATCATCAGAAATGATTTAGAGAAGGAATCAGCAGTGGTTTGCAAGCCCCAAACTAAATCAAGAGAAGACTCAAAAGTAAGCTATCCTTAATAGTTTCTTTTATTTCACAGTGAGTCACCTGCTTCTCTCCGTTTCTGATCACTTTGATTTCTTGCTTATTTTTATACCTGTAACAACATTCTTCATTTTGCATCTATTTTTGTCTGTTAAATGTCAAACCCCAAATTAGTGTCTTTCTTCAGTCATCTCCATCACAGAAGCTCACCTCCTAGATATGCAGCAGAGGAGGGGAAACAACATATTGCATGACAACCTGGCATCTAGCGCAGCTCTCTTCAAAAGAAGCTTTTCAGGCTTGCTGTCTTTCCAAGTGACTGCTCAAACAAGATATAAAAATGCATAGAGAAGTATTGTATGAATATTAAAGGGACATAACCTTTATCTGGTTAATATCATTATTTATTAAACTGCTGACATTGGCAGACAAATTGATGTCAGGGTTTGGTGACTGCTTGGACCGATTTGAGAGGCTAAGAGGACCAAATGAGGTTCAAGTTGAGCTGAGAAAATTAACGTCCAAGCATTCAAATGCACCTAGGAGGACACAGTGAAGAACTTCAGGTAAGGCTTAACACAGTAGCTCTCAAGAACATTTTTCCTTTGTCTACCTAAGTCATCTTCAAAGACAGAGAAAAAAGGGTATACAGAAAATAGGACAAGGCAGAAAAAGGGCCAGCAACTGCAATTTTGATTAAGATCTGTCTCTACCATAGGAAAACATGTGAAAGTCTATACTAGACCTAAACAAGAAGAAAAAGTAAGTTTGTCTTTTCAGATCAGAGTCCTTAAAGTTAAAGGCAAGTCTTTCCCATGTTTTTGCCCATCTGTCTAATCGGCTATAAGCCTAGAGAGCCTTGGAATGGAGTCAGTGTCATTATCCCCTTGCTGTAATTGGCATGGCAGGATGGAGCAGCATGTACAGCCCTCTCCTGGTGTGAGAGAAAGAGTGAAGAGAAACCAAAGCAAGTGAGCCAGATGTCACAGAGACCCTAAGAAGTGTGCTGGGATCCAGAGGATGAGTCAACAAGCTGTCTGCTTTTAGTACACAGAAGTTCTGTTTCTTCCCATCCTCCATTGCCTTTGGTTTTTCCAATGCATATGACCTTTGCTTGGAGGTTTTGTCCTTTTTGACCAACAGGTATGGATTTCAGTAACTGAATATGAAACATTCCACTTTTAATGAACCTTCCCCTCTTCATGTGCTGGACGCTGCTGTTAAGAGGAGACTGTGAGGGAACAAGATTGTTTAAATGGCAATATAGGAGCATGAAAGAAAGAAGAGGACTTACTAAAAAAAAGAAAAAAGAATGACCAATTTAACTTGACAGTTTCTCCATCTCTGGAAAACTTTCTTTGATTTCTCTCTCTCTGAGAAGGCCAGATCCCATTACAGCTGTGACTGGAAGCTATCCATACTTGGTCTTTAGACCAAAGAAGCCGGTAAAAGAAGCAAGAAGGAGGAGAATAATTTAATTCTGTGGTATGTGTTACAGTACAACCCTGATCTATGCCAGAACTTTTAAGGTCGAGTGCCCATAGTTAAATGAAATCATTGCAAAACTTGGATAAATCTTGGGGCTGCAGTATGCCTTGATCTGTAACATCCTTCCAGGTCAGTCCAGAACTCTTATCAGACCTGCTGTGCCTGTTCTTACCCTCCTCCTGCTCCTTGATGCTGTCTGGCAGCCTGGCCAGCACTGAGAGGTAAGCCACCATTGCTGTAGTACAGATCTGACTGTAAAAAACCCAGCAAACCCCCAAACAAAATGCAAAAATCAACTGTACTGTAATTTCTTTGTTAGTTTTATATGAAACAGTGCTTTTTGGTTTCATTCTTTTTCAGATTTCAGTTCTAGCTTGTAACATTCAGAGTTTGTTTCAGATCTCAGCAGAAGATCCACAAGCATTTAAATAATTGCAGAGTCCTCAGTTCAGAAGGCACAATGTTACCATACATGTTTCTCCAGAATCAAAGGTGAAAAAGAATTAAATAGGTTCCAGATGGAGTGGACTTTAGCTAAAGAGAAAAAGTCAGAAGCCTAACCATATGATAGACCTAGAGGCAACTCCAAAGCTGCCAGGAGCTGCCTTTGGAGTCTGCCAAGGAGACAGATGCTCATGCCAACAGTGCATAGATTGGCATCATTTATATCACATCAGGCCTCATGCTGTCACGATGCCACAGTGCAAAGTACTAAGTTGGATAGCTAATATTTAGAAAAGAGCAATCACACTGCATATATTTAGATCCTATATCCAGTAACAGTTTTCATATTATATTTACCCTTTTGAATCTTGACTTTTAAGACATGAAAGTATGTCTTATCTTACTGTATTCATTTAACTCTTAATGAAAACTTCACAAGCGAAACAAAGTGTGAAATAAACGAAACCTTTAGTTTTTATAACACTGCAAAACCTTGCCATAAGTAGGGATCAAATGCTTGATATTAATGTGGAAACTAGACCTTCCACTTATGAAAGAATTCCCCACAAGATCCGGGGAATGGCTTGAGTTTTTTTCCTCCTGATTTCCACTTTCCGAAACCCAAATAAGAAGTACAAAGCTGCAAAGATATAAACACACAATACCTATATAAAAATTGATTTTCTTTAGTGGATTCACACACTGTTCCTAACTTCATGCTCTATCACTTGGAACATCTTTCTGTCTGAGAATAAATTATGCTCTGTATGGAGCAACAAGCTTAACCTTAGGCATCTAGCAGCACAGAACTGTACAGATGTATTACAGCAAATATCCATATTACACGCTGTGTCATGGCATTTGAACAAGTGCAAACTCTTGCATGCAATTTTGGACACAAACTGGTTCAAACATGCCTTGTTTAGTGATCACTGTGCTGAGACTTCAGGTTTGATTGCACCGTCTGTTAAAAGCACACAGTTTCATGGAGTTCTCTGAATGCACCTGATCATCTAAATCCAACATTAGTACGGACGTTCTGAACAAAGTAGGGTGAGAATGGATAGAAACCACTGTCATGGAACATAGTAAATCAGTGACATCAGAAGAGAGCACTACGGCTCTGAAACACATCCATAGCAGAAAGGATTAACTTTGTTCTCTACAGAGATCCCACCATAAAGTGTGTTAAAATCTACCTCTTCCTGATTGAGAGCCTGAATAAACATTGACAATTATTTAACAGCTGTTTAGGCAGCATGTTTACATATCCTGGGGACTGTGCCATCCAAATATTGTGATTTCATTAAGGAGCTTTGCCCTGAAGAAGCTGAGGGATTGAGACTTCTGAGAATTGCAGAGCAACATGATAATTTTCCTACTGCGTTACCTGGGCTTCACAAGGGGTTGATCCGGAAGCAGCCTTGCAGATGGTTTACTACTACAGAAGTCCTCAGCAGCACGGTAAAACAGTACGGTCCTGGAAAAACAATTAAAAGGAAAATGCATCACCACTCTGTCAGAAATTGCATAAACAACACCACCAACCACCACCACACAGTTTTGTTTATTTGAGGGCTTTCTGATGCATTTCTTGGTCTTTTTATCCTTAACCTCCAAGCACTCATTAAAAATCCTACATTCTCCATGCATCAGAATAATAAGCATCATCATGCCAATGCATTCTTGCTGACTGCGAGCATCCCTCTCACATACCCCAGAAAAGCACAGGCTTGCATCAGCTACTAAGTTCTCCACCTCTCCTAAGAGAAGTAACAGACTCTAACCTGCTGGCTTCCTACAAAGCTACAGCTAAGGATCTCCATCACACTTATTTCATGGCCAAACATTCTGCACTCAACTCCCTGTACACTCTTGAGATTACTGGGGTTTTTTTTATACCATTCCAAATACGCATTTCATTTGTGTAGGAATATCAGCAAAAACTTTCATGGTAAAACTATGACTACAGAGCTGCATGATGGGGGCAGATGGAGCCCAGATAAGACCTTTGCTGAATTTCTTGACATTTGGAAGAGGCAAAGGAGTAGTACCAAGAACCAGTTTCAGTCTAAGCAGACAGATTTTTTTTCCCCATGAGATGCTCTTTATAATGACTGCCACTCTGAATACAAAAAATATTTCAACCAAATATATCTCTTGCAAACAACGTAAAGGTAAAATATGTGCTCTGATAGAGTATATACATAACAGATATTTGAAGAAGGCAACATTATATTTGCTTATTCCAATCAATTTACATTCAGTTCCTTTAATGTGGCAGAAGTTATAAATGCATGGATTTCATCTCTTCAGAGTTAAAATTTTCATTCTGTACAAATAGAAGAGTCCTTAAAGAATGTGGTATTATTTCCAGTACTAAATATGAAAGTAACAATTCTCTTTCCTAAAATGAACATCTGTTTTCTTCAGAAAAGCAAGCTAAAAAGCTTATTTGTGTTTCAGGAATTATGTCTTTCGTCTCTCAATCGTATCAGTCAGAGGAGACGTTTGGCCGTTGTTTCATGGAAAGCATCTTTCTTATATTTAACTCTGTAAACTACACAGCATTTAAAAAGTACAGGTAGTACAAAAAAACCCCACCCAAACCCATGGAAAGCAGAAAGGATGCATTACACAGAGGAACACATATGGCATGGAACTAATCACAGTGTTGTGGAAAAAAAGAAAGATATCAAAAAGGCAATTCAGGTACTTCTGTTTCTTTCCTCTGATTGCAAGGCCAAAAGACAGTAAACAGAACTGATTTAAATATCAAACAATCATTTTTTACATTCCATCAATTTATCTCTGGAACTAATTGCCATAGGAGCCTGTGTTAGACCAGCTAGAAAAAAAAAATGTATCTTCAAACTGGGTAGAAAAACCATCGTAAATGAAGGGATTACAAAATGTGTACGTTAATATAAACCCCCACTGAAAGGGGCATCCATTCACCAACTACCAAAAATTCCTCTAAGTGCACGTTTTCTGCTATACAGAACAGGTATTGTGAAACACACATGATACATATTTGTCAGTTACAATCAAAAGAGGGAGTTTAAACCGGGGGTTTGTCCACTGTCATCATCAGATCAGCCTACTTACTCCTAAATCACCAGTCCATACACAAACCTTTCCCTGCGCAGCAGTGACCGTGCATGTTGCTGGTGGCAAAAACCCATCATCTGTGCTGTGACATGGCCTCTCCTCTACAGGAACAGGAACCTCCTTGCTTTAATGCTACTCTTTCTGAGCAGGTATTGAGCACTCTCGGGAAACAGACACTTTTGGAGAGTTCTTCTAATTAACACCAACAGATAAGCCCCTGAAGTCACTAAAAATCCAAGAAACAAACAAGTCCCAGTGACTGAATTCAATTCAATATCACAACCATTCCCATCTTTCTTTTACTCCCCATTATCACACAGATAAAAAAATCAGTCAGAGCAAGGGTTGACGGAGATCATTCTCCTTTCTTTGTGAAAAGCCATAAAGAAATGCCCCGGGATGAGCGTACGGCCACAGCGAGCACACATGGGCCTTTTCTTTCACCTGCTCTGAGCCTCCAGCCATTTTCAGCTGCTCGGCTCCACATCATCTCTTAATAACCCTCTCAGGACTTCCTTGGCATGAACTTGGCCGGTCTCTTCTGAGCCACTTTAAACATAGCCAGAAAATAGACATGATAGTTTTCATAGCTTCTGAGATCTCAAACATTTAAATATGACTTAAATAATTACTGAAATCTACACACTGCGTAAGTGACCGGAGTTATTAACAGAGTTCCCACTGACTGGATAAACGCCAAGTCCAATCCTACATTTATTCACATACTCTTTGCACTGCACCTAAATAACAGTGTCTTCACGTAGACTGAGAGTCCTCTATTCTGGTATATATAAATCAGAACAACCAGATTTCCCAGATCTGCTTTTGTGTAATTGCAGAGCAGGATCTCTAAATTACAGACAATTTTCTTTAGTATTACATTGCTGCTGACCAAAGGAGATTTAAACAGCATTAACAATGCATATGTAATAGAAATAAAAAAGCTAACATACTTCTAAGACAAAACCCTTTAGAGCAGATGATACTCTAAAATAGATATTTGAGTACAGTATTTAATACAACAACAAGGAACTTGTAGCTGCCATTCCTGATGTGGAAGACAATTCAAATTGGTGGGGAGTTCTGCCCTTTTTACCGAGGAAAGGAAATTCTGCATAAGTAACTATAAAGTTAGAGTTGCCAAACTGTTTGTACAACAAGATCTTTTTTTATTTTTTTTTTTTTTTAGGAATTCCTACGAGGTAGAAAATAAAAGAAACTTGGACTGTCTAATCAAAATATGAAAACCCCAGCAGAAGAAAGCTTCAACCTTCCAGATATAAACCATATTACATAGCATTCACACTTGAGCAATTGATAGGATGCTTTACAGAGACAGCCACACAGTCAGCAGAACAGATAACCCTGGGGGTGAAAAAGTATATGAAATTCCTATCCCTCCAGGTATTAGTCATTTGCTGAACCGGAGGAGGAAAGATCCACCGCTTCAGACCAGTAAGACTACAAAGAAAATGCAATTAGCTCATACAGAAAAAAAAAAATATCTAAGTTTAGTCTCTTATTTCCTTATGAAATTTCAAAGGGAAAAATCGCATTTTTTAAGAATAGAAAATACCAAGCTATCTTCTTTTAATCAAGGTGTTACTGCAGTCAGTTCGAAATCATAACTGATCTTTTCATTTCAAAAGTACAACATGGTTTTTCAATAGATATTGGCAATTCTTTAGGGCCCAATCCTAAGACAAAATCTTTTACGTTGTCTCCACGGGTTTTACATTAGGCCTTTCGTAAGCTGAAATGAAACAAAATCCCAGAACACTCACGCGTGTAGCCATTTCTCAAACAGCCAACAAAAACTGCAACAGCACTCAGAGTCACAGGCTTTCTATCATCTCCTGTGAAATATGGTCCTAGTGGAATGCAGGATCAAATTGAAACACTTGACGTACCACAGAGGAAAGAAATATGCCATAGCACTAGGCATACGATGAGCAATAGGAATATTAACTACGGTCACACAGGGAAAATATACAGTCTTTATCCTGTATAAAACCCTCCAATGAACCAAAATACTTTCTGATGTCAAATGCTGGCAGCTGTAAGACTCAATTCTGATTTTTTTTTAAATCTCAAGATTAGCCAATACCTTTTAAAGAAATCTAGACAAAATTCCCTTTTGCCACAAAAAAAGTTAAAACTTATTCTACTTGTTTGAGATACTCTTCTTCCATGCTGAGTGCACAGATCATTTCCATTTTACTTCTATAGGCTCCTTGTCACTTTCAATGGAAGAAATGCAACTAATGTAGGAATGTAAGAACATAGGCAAAACATAATCAGGTCCCAGTGGAAAAGCCTGAACTCTTGAAGAAAGAACTAAGTAGAGACATGAAAAGTTTCTCTGTCTGAACGATTTAGGGATTGGGAATGAAGAACACACGCCACTCAAACAGGATTCCTATACTTGCGTTAGGTGCTGCTACTCATACGTTCGCTAGTGCAAATAATCGTGCCTGGGCTTCCACCGCTGTTCCTGATTGATGCCTCTAATTAGTCTAAAGAGCATAAGACCCCTTTTGCTAAGTGTCCAGAGGGCCCTTTACAAAAGAAGGTATGAAAAAAGTGTGCTGTCCTGCACTAACATTTTTTTCCTCTATTAAGGCCATTTTGGTTATGTAATGACTGTCCCAGACTCTTGTCCCGGAGTGCCTCGGATTATTGCAATTGCATAGTGGAGAGATGAAATCCAGAGAAGTCGTGGGCATTTCTGGCTGGCTATGTGATTGGTGTGGAGGGATTGAAATGTCATACAAGTCCCAAGGTTACTGTGAGGCAGAGACTGTGTGTCTGTCTCTGTAAAGCATTCTATCAATGGCTGAGGTGTGAATGCTATGCAAAATGGTTTATATCTGAAAGGTTGAAGCTTTTCCTACAGGGACTTTCATATTTTGATGAGACAGCCTGCTGCTAGAGTTATTAACTTGTATTTTAACTAAGATAGTAACAATTTAGGAATAATTTAGTCTTCTTGAATATTTCTAGAGCTCCAGCTTGTTAAAATTTTGGAAAGCACCCCATTTCAGTTTTTAACTGGGAATTGTTCCACTGCTCACCTGCATCTGAAACTCATTAGATAAATTATTTCCTATTATTTCATATAGCACAAAGACAGAAATTAAAAGGGAGATTATTAACATTACAACCTGTTAACTGCCACATAAAAAAGTATACGAATACCCACATCAGTCAGTGTGTGCACAATTGAAATCACTGAAGTTCTGCATCCTATTATTAGGAAGTATATAACAGAATAGTAAATATGGGCCTTAAAACAATTATTTTCTTTTTCTGTTAAACTCTTTCAAAATTACATTTACTTAAAAGTATCAGAATATTTGGATTCTCACAAGAGCAAAAATCCTTTTAATCTAGAATAGTTTTTAAAAGACAGAAACTTTTAAATAGTTTTGATCTGCTCATATCTTCAATTTTACTCTAATAAAATATTTAATAAAAGAATGTCAATAATTCCACATACTATACACCCTGGAGAAAATGTTGGATATAAACATTGCTGCATTTCTGTTGCACGGTATTTGTAAGATTAATTAGGACTAAAATTTAGGATGAAATGCTATCAGATATTTTTTCTTCTCCCCACATGCTATGATTTCTGTATTATGATTAAAGTCTTTGCCGTTCTTTAAAGCTAAAGTCTGGGAGAAGCTATTCACTAACCCTGAGTTTATGAATCCAAAATAATGAAATCACATCTTTTCTTGTTTTAAAGCCTACTTGATGGCTAAGGATTGAAAAGAAAAATCAGTGGGCCTTTACTATAAGGCTTTCAAAAGACGACACAGAAACTGATAGATCAGATGGTTGATAAATGGCAGATTGCCAGAGAGTCATCCATATGGCTCTCCAGATAATGTTTGAATATGATGAAAGTTTTCTTTGATTGAAAAGCCTACAGTTTCAGACGCTTTCCTCACACCCTGTAACTTGCATTAATAAGACTCAATTCAGAACAAGTTTGCTGTGCAAAACACATTCTCATTTGGCCAGAAGATGGTCATTTATTATCATAACATTCATCTGTCTTTTCAGGCTCCTCAAAAGTGAGAAAATTAGTCTTGCTGTACGAATCAGCTCTCCCTGGGAAAGCCACAGCATGGAATCAAGAAAGGTTCAACGCTGCTAAAATATAATGGAAGTATGTGTCATCAGATGTAAGCACCAAACCTACAGGAAGGCGTTTCTGTTTCCTACATTGTTTTGCAAAATGGGCAAATATCCAGTTATTTTAGAAGTCCCTCAAGATTCCTTAATGACACAGCAAATGGATTTTGTACGTGTAAACAGGCAAAGTCTGACTCTGCTTGGACACTTTACTGACACAATAGCACAAAAGAAGTCAGTGGAAATTGTAAGTGCACAGAATCACCGGCAATCAGGCTACATGTAGGAACTCGGGGAGAAAGAAGGAGGATGTCTGAAGAAGCCGATGGGATTTTTGACATTACTGATTATACTGGTGGTAAGATCAAATTTGTTACCATGTATATTTTTTAAGAGACAACACAAAATGTTGAAGCTGTCAAGTGCTTATGTACTTTTTTTTGTAACCCTGGGCATTGCTAAGATTTACAGCTGCTTAGGAGGCAAAGAGCTGATTTCCTGTGTCTTAAGAACTCCTAATTTCCAGAGTGAACTTAATACTTTACAAGATGATACTTTCATTCTTATGTTTTTAAGCTGAATATACTGTTTTTACTTCACAGACCTCTATCCAATAGACAGAGACACCCCAGAAGCAGAAAAAAGAGCAAAGACTACTTGCATTTCGGGCATTTTATGAAGCTGAAGACTGGAATGCCTTAACACGAACAAAGAGTTTAAATGTGATTAAATGGCAAGTTGATGAATGTAGCAAAGTCTAGGTTACATAGTGACTTATAATTCAGCCACTTGAAGAGTTCATGTTTGAAAGATCGAGTCTCTACTACCTCTACTCGACCAAGTTCCCACTTTTGCTTTGGTTTATGCTTTAGATTCAGATGAAGTGTATCAAATATGATTCATCTTTTTTTAAAAAGCCAATCATTTTTCTTAGAAACAAATCCAATTTGTTTATTAATCTCTCAAATATGTCAAATGGATTTTTAATTGAGAAGTAATTGCATTTTGCTTTATACAGTCTTTGTTGATTTCATAAGCTTATCATCAATCCTTCGGTGATTTCTCACCTGATAAAGAAATAACATATCTAATTAATCATGTTGTGTAATAACAAATCTCCTATTTAGAGGTACAATAATTAGATTGGGAAAACGCTAGGAAAACAAGAAAATAATTCCCCAAGGTGGAGGGATTGTGGGTTCTACTTGAAAGGAAGATACGCAGTTTGCAAAGTTGATTAATTAGTTGTAAGAGGATCTCAAAAAGCTTGGTACTTTGAAGTATGCAATCAGTTTGGAAAAAAAATATATCTGTGCTACAAAGATACCTTGTACCAACTTTCAAAATATTATCTGTGGCAAAACACAGCATTTGCTTTGCTATATGAAAAACCTGTTTTCACTTTTGGAGACACAGTATGATAAATTTTGGCAAGCTGAGTGATTTCCTATACTATGATTCATTTGGCAAGGCAGAGATGCTAAATAAGAAGCTTGCCTTGAATTTACATATCCCATCCATACAGTTTCAGCTGCAGCAGCTGAGAGTGAAGAAGATGCTAGTTCAAGTGAGAAGTCTTTTTGGACAAGAGTCTGTAATGAATTACACTTAAAATATGTGGTCATTCTCCACCATGTGCATATTTTTACCATTCTTGTTAGACATCCAAAAAATGTATAAATTTCTATACCTCTCATGTTGAGACCTGTGGCAGAGATGAATAGATAGTTTAAATGAATGATTCAAAGCCGACAACCTCAGCAAACTGTGGTTCAGAGCAACTGTGAGCAACGCAGCTGCGGCATCATGCTGAAAATATCGCCCTAGCTGAACATATGTACAAACCTTAAGAATGAATGAATTGTGTCCCGGAGAGGAAAAGAACACTACATTCTTTTAGGTACATAAAAGGGTATCTGAAAAGTCCCTCCAGTACAGAAGATCAAGAACTGTCCTATAAAAAAAAGCAAAAATGTAACAAAAAACATCAAACACTGAGGCACTGCTGATTTCACAAAACCTTTTTGAGCTACCATTTCCCCTTTCTCAGGGCACAATTTGAATAAACACAACATATCTGCCTGAATACATCAAGTACTATAACACTGAAAGTATGCGAGGAGGAGTCTCATGGTTTCAAATGAGTATCTGGAAGAGAAATAGAACATTATGGATCGATAGTTTTCTAGCATTTGCCTGTTGGATAAACTCTTTGCTTTGGCCAGCAGCTGGCCAGTGATGTGAGCTGTCCAGGAAGTAACAAAATTAAAAGAAAATGCGATAGCAGCCTATTTTAACTTATTTCATAACTTTTCAAAGGTACACCCTTTTCTCAAATGTGTCATACAATTAACTGATAAATAATAAAAGCAGCAGCCCAAGCTCCTCAGACTTCTACTAATTACATTATTCCCTCCCGCCCTATAGAAATATGCCTGTTGTCAATGCCAAAACCCCCAAAACATTTATTCCTTACTCAACTCTTCAAATGTGAGGCCCATCAGCCCTTCTTGACAAGATAATTCTGCTTGATAATGCAGAACCCACCTCCTGTGGCATACAGCAAGGCTATACCATATATAGGTTATACCAATTTTCCCATAGCTGTTCTCATGATTCAACTCTGCTCTGTAGGAATTCTAAAGGACTTCCTGATACATCACCATCAAAAGGTCCCTTACTGAAAACAAGTTCAATTCCAGAATCTTCCAAATGACAGTCAACAGAAATTGGACATAATAGAGAATTTTGCAACAGTTGAACAAGTTCTAACATCAACACAGCCCTAGACTCCCACACTACCAGAGGCTATTTCATTTCTAAACTAGAACTATTAGTTCTAGAACTAATCATTTCATCTAAGAAGTCATCATGCTTTTTGCATAATCCACTTTAGATTGTTTAATCCTAAATGTATTTTTCTTTCAGTCTCTCCCATTTCAAGGGCAGGCTCCTTAGAAAGATCCAACTCATCACTCCTACTCAGTTTCAATTTTAACTCATTTCAGTGTATTATCAGATCCATACGAGAGTAAAACTCTTTGTGTTAGAGCCTGTGACTTTGTAGCTCACCACTGAATGGAGGCCAAGCCTGTCAGTCACAAAACTCTTTATCCCTCTTTATTGTCTCTCTTCTGTGGCTGACACACATTCTCCTAAGCCAGACGATGTGGTGGCCACAATACTACCAGGCAGAAGCCCTTCAATTCCAGAGGCTCCATAACTATATGATACTACAAACTTTCGTGGACTTTCTTCTTTGTCCTCTAAACTTTACTGGGTTTTTAAAATAAAGATAGACTTCTCATTATAAAACACTTTTTCCATTCTTCTCCCTCCTCCTCACCCTTCTTTTCAGTAATTTATTAGTCTGGAAGAAACTATTCAAAACCTGTGAAGTTCAAAACTGACAGTTAGGTTCAATATTGTGAAGGTAAATCTAATGTATCACAGACTTTAAACTTTCTGATGTCAGCAAGCCCAGCTGATTGTTTCATCTGACTGTGAAACTACGAAAAATAACCTTTGTAGAAATTACTTGAAAGAATAGATTAGTTTTTCATGTGTTATAACTTATCTGGATTTAAAGTCCTTAGATATCCATTCTCTAAACAAAACTGCCCTTAATCAGTCATCTCCTCTGCAGCACCTTTTTAAAGTACCGAATATTATCTTTACTTGTCACAGAGAAGGTTTATTTGTGAAATATTTATTCCATTTCTTCCTGATTATTTCAAAATCTCTAAAAAAATATTATTCATGCAACATTATTTCAGTTAATGTAATCTGAAAATTCCTGCTATGTTTCATTCTATCAAATAAACATTCCTTGAGTTTCTCTCTCGTGTCACACACTCCAGCAGCTGTGCCCTTGATGAATCTGGATAGAAATTAGTTCAGAACTGACAGCATTCATCTTGTTTGCTAATTTTAAACTTTCTCTTCTCAATTCAAACATCTCTTCATTCAGCTATTCCTGATACTCGTTTATTGGCAAATACAGTAGTCCCCAGCAGCTGGCAATATGAATTTCACCTTTTTATCCTAGAAATGGGCCAGCACTGCACAATTTAAGACTGGGTAAAAACCAGACAGAGATGACAGAGGTGACTGTGAGAACGGTGATACGTGCTCAAATTGCTAGTCAACAAATTAATTTGTTACTGTTAGTGACATAACGAATCATAATAAATATTTTTTTTCTAAGCTTAGAAAAAAAAAATCACTTCATAAATGCATAGCTAATCCTAATGTTCCTACTTTTTGACAGTTATGTATATACTTTATATATTCTTCTCAATAACCTTCCACCCTCTTCTTTATAAGCACCTGCAGTGCAGTCACCCATCAGCTGAAGGTAATGAACATTAGTTTTTAGGTTCGGGGCTGAAACCAGGATGGCATTGTCTCTGTCGTAGATTATCAGGCTGGTAAAACTTCTCTTGTGTGCTGATGCTTATTTTAATAATAGATACGGAACATTTCTTGTTTCCTAAATGTTTAATATGGACTGACTGCTCAGAGGTGCTTTCTTCTGAAATCATTTGCTTTTATATATTGTGGCGTTTAAAAAAACCTCCTGTTTTAATATGTGAGTGAGGATATAATGAAAATTCCTCTACTTGGCCACAGATGCACCTGCAGAAGTCCACTGAAGTATTGAAGACTTCAAATTCATATCTTTTACTAACATGACAGACAGTTATGATGGAAAAAGGGTATGAAGCTTTCCTTATAGAGACGGAGAAAGATTCCCTCATTTATATTAGGTGAAAGGACGAGAGAAGTTTTGCTATGCAGAGTTATTCTCCAAACCAGTGGCAAAAACAGCACAAGGTTTTGTGGCTCCCTTTTGTTTCAGCAAAGCCCGTCTTGTCAGAAGGAACTGCCCATATGGTTTTAGTAAGGCTCTGCTGCCACAGGGCTAAGTGCAGTCAGGAAAGTCAGTGTGGAGATGCTAAGCTGTCTGATGAAGGACATTGATTTGTGGTCACAGCCTAGATCAGGTATTGCTTTTTCTTTACACTTTTTTTTTTTTTTTCCCCAGAAAATACCTCACTACTCTTTCTTATAGTAAGAAAAGAATTTGTCTTTTGATTATTTTTGAATAGAAAACCAAAGTGTGTCAAAAGAGTAGCAATAATCTTAAGCTTCTTCATACCCTACTCTCCTGTTCTAACTATTTATGAATATGTAAATACTAAAAATTATCCTGTTCATTATGAATATGAACTATGAGGAAAAAAAATAAAAACCAATGACTGATGTCCCAGAAATACTGTAGCTTTATAATCAGTAATCTACTACTTGAGTTGAAAGTATATACATACTGAGGAAATGTAAAAGGGTTTTTTACTTTTTCTCTTTTTATATTCTGCAAGAAAAAATGAAAATAAAATGCACCATATACTACAACCTGCCATCACACCAGAGCTGCTACAGTTATACATATAGAAAAGGGTCCAAAGAAAAAGTTGCTTCTGTAAAAATGTACAGTTTATTGCACTCCATGCAACAATGACAAAAAATAAGTTATGAATGATTATAAATGTATGGCTCCTTCTTGATGAATGTTAAATTTGAGTATAATAAACAGGCATTGTAACTGCCACAATTTTGTTAAAATAAATACAAGGCAGGGCCAAGCCTCCTGGCGTATGTTTATGCTGGGTACTGCAGGCAGATGTAAGCACACTCTGCCTACCCTCTGAGCCTGAAAAAACCCCCCTCTATAACTGCAGTAGGATGATGTGATGCCTACATTAATAAACCCTGCTGAGAGGCAGCTTTATTTGTGCAGACTTGCTGCTGTGCTAACACAGTTGCACAGTTTTCTTTTAGCTCACAGCTCACACAGAATAATCCCAGATGTACGGTAGAAACATAGCAATGGTTGAAATTCACCAGGAAAAAAAAAATCTCCACATTTTTAAAACCATGATATACTAGAATCTGTAATCAGCTTGGAGATGTTGCACGTGTAATTCCACCAACTGACTGCTATTCCAACTGAAATGATGTCATCTGTAGAAAACTTACTGACAAGAGATACATAATCATATTAAAGCAGATTTCTCTGCAGGCTTTATCTTGCTGTAATTTGTCAGTGTATAATTATACTTAAGAAAAGTCACTGCCATTTTAATATAGTATGAGGCAATATTTAAATATTATGAAAGGCAACAAAAAAACTTACGACTATCAGCAACGGTCACTTTTGCAGAACTTGCAGTAGATGCGTTTTGTGGTTTCTAAGAAGTTGCCTAATTGCAATCAGCCATTATCAGAAATGATAATACAGATACGCAGAGAAGCACATACAGATCTATATAGCTGATTTGAGGTATATGCACTTTAAACAGAAAAACAAGCCCACCCAGCAAGTCCCAAACCTCACTAAATTACACTTCATTTACTAGCCAGCTTCAAAGTTTCACTCACTACATTTTTTAATGTACTAAAAGAGGGATACACCAGCTAAGAACTCTTTCCTCCAAACTGCCTAATAAAAAGGTTTGGGAGTTTGTTTCCTTGGGGTTTTTTTATATTATTCTGTTTTTTAAAACAGAGATCCCATAATAGTCTATGCAGAATTTGCAGATTTCGTATTATCCCTTTAAAACAAACTCTAAAGAGTCCAAAAGACACCCTTAGCTAGAAAGCGATGCTCACTGAAGTGAGCTTTTCCTTATCTGCCTCCTAAACATCTCTGTAATATTTCTTTTCTGCGTTAACATTCGCTCTAGATAAAGAAATGCTCATCTAGCCCTAATACAGAACGTAACATGTATGGACTACACACTATGGATTGATTTAGACAATCATTCATCATGCGCTAATTAAAACCATCTTTTTGTGTTTAATTATTGGTCTCTAATGATATTAGATGAAGACAATGTGTTTCTCAAGGAGATGACAAGCGCAAATTCTTTGGCAACAGTGAAAACTGTCATGCACTTGGTGGTTTCAATTTTCTTTCAAAATTATGCTGGAAGAAGCACTTCTGCAATGCCTTGGGAAAAAAATAAAATAAAAGTAGTGAACATCTGCTGATATTGATTCTGTGAATCTGAAACTTTATGAAACCATAGATAGGATGCATTTGACGAGCACTTTTCTGGAACACTTTCAGACTTAAGCAAACAACATCTGTTAATATTGATTTTTGGGTTACACTGAAACTTTCAAAAGAATTACAATCAGTGGGTGATTGAAAAGTGTTGCTGTATATGTTAGGAGATCAGATACTAAATAAAGGTTTAAAGGATCAGGGTTTCCTTTAGCTTCATTAATAATCTACAATCACTCCTTTCTAGAAGAAAATAAAAATAAAGGTGCGAAAGACATTCACTTTATTTAACACAGTAAAAGATTAGAGAATAAAATTAACGTATATGAAAGTTGGTGGAAATGTCTGATGCAAAATATTTCAGTTCTACAGCTGCAATAAACATTTCCAAAACTACATTGTAATAGAAGAATTAATTAAGTCCATAGAAATCACCACCATAGCTGAGGAATCCTGTTTTGAAAACACGTTAGGGGGGAAAAAAAATAATATCCATACTTCCCTGATAACTCTAGAGCTCTGGAATCATTAACAAAACAAAGCAGTAAATTCACAAATTGTAACAAGCCCTTGCTGGTGGACGTATCAGTCCTGGTTCACTGATACCGAAGGTATCGTTATGTTTGAACTTATCAATTTTTCTCTTAAGTGGCATTTTCCTTTAATAGTGAACTTCTGTTGAAATAATCCTTTTACTCAGCAGTCATTGATTCAGTAAACGATTCAGTATAATTAAAGTATGAACAAATATCAATATGATTTCATATTTCACTTATACAGTGCCTATTTAACTGTGGGTCTCCCACAGCACCTGAGCATTCGTGTATGTGGTATTTTATGCAACGTAGTGTAGTATACAAACCACTTAGGAACAGCATATATTATGGGAAAAACATCAATCATGGGCAATTAATAAAACTAGTTCTACAGCTGAATACGGTTTTTAAGAAACTGTTTTCTGATGTGACTGGATTTGCTGCTTACTAAACGAAATTAAGTCTCCTTCCCGTGACCATGGTAAGAATCACGTGGAAGAATGTACTCTCCTGCCAACCTCCTACATCTCTTCCAGTCATAGATTCGGCCTGGATATGAACAGATAATGGTACTAATGAATCAACTTCAGCTAGAGGTCATACAACTTTCATACACTACTGGGTTTTGGCAAAAGTCACCTAAATGCTACCACCTGCCTTAAAAATAAGTCATTTATTCACAGAAAATATTTCAGTCAACAAACTATTCAATTTTATAAATTTACTTTTTCACTCAAGTTTAGGCTGCTTCTCTGCCCTACAGAAATTCTATTTGCACTTGAGAGATTTCTTGAAGTCAAATCCCAACCATATGGAGGTAGCAGTCAGTTCTATTTATCTTTCACACCATATGAAGTACCACCAGCTAGTCCAGTATCTTGCTGGTAAATCTAAGCAAGACATGGGTAATGTTAGTAGTCAGAAAGAAACACTTGACAGCACTGCGTGTATCCTTCAGCGGAGAACATCTGTCTGCAAACCACCAAAGCACCATGAAAAAATTCAGGGTTTCTTGTTGATGCTGATAGCTGCCATGTAGCTTGGACTACTACATATATATAGACACGAGCACACAGCCACCTCGTGTGGGCACGTGTTTAAATATGTCTGTCTTGTTACACAATATAAACTCTCCCAACTCCTGCAATTTATAACTTCTGCAGTGTTTAGAACTTAATTATCCTTAGATTTCTTTAGTAAAAACCAATATATCTGGGTTTTTAGGAACCAGCCTTAAAAGAAGCTGCAGGTGGTACCAAGTGTCTTTTCTGTCCCAGAAAGGAGAGAAGAGAGTTGCCTGCTTTCTCCCAGGGGAGCCAGGCCGTCCTTGACAGCCACCCAGCAACCACAAACTGGAGCACCACCACATCTTCGGGCTGACGAAACTCACCACTCTCATCTCATGTAAAGGAAGATTCATTAACTGTTAGTATGTCACAAAAAGAGGCTTATGCCAGGAATTACAGACACTTCTATGAAGGAAGGTAATTGCAATAAACATGCATTTTAAGGAAAATCTTTCCTTCCATCACCAAAAAACTTTTCAAAGGGCTAACTGTTGAAGAAAATTCAGAATGAAGGTCCTGCTTTGACTGCTGGAAGATGCTCAGCTAATACAGGCATGGAGCATTTAAGTGATATAAAGGAGAAATGGCAGCTCTTAAGTACTTCTGGAAATAGTTTTATAGTTTATAGTTCAAGGCAGCTGTGGCCATAGTCCAGAGTGCTGCTGAGAATCTGAATCAGAATCAACATGTCACACACCATTCTTCAAACATAACATCAACCATTAACCGAAAAGCAGTCTTGTTTTTCTAAGTATACCTTTACAATACAAGTATTGCACAAATTAAATGTTTTCATGTTAAGTGAAGCATAATAAAAACTGTAGACAAGGGAAAAAAAAAAAAAAGGAAAATCACTTTCACTCCTGACGGCATTTCCCCCCTTCCTATACAGGGAGAACACGATAATATATTCAAGGAATATATCCTTGAATATATCCAGGAATATTCAAAAGACTGTGACACTAAACAGGCAGAAAAGCTCCTACCCACTGACCAAAGGACTATGCTCTGCAGTGCTTTCAAAAATATACTTCATAAATATTTTTATATTTACACATACCTCTCTATATACCTACTTATATGTTTACCTATATAAATATAAACCTCTAACACATACCCACATATATATATATATGAAGTGATATAGATCTGAAGACAAGAACATCCTATGCTGTGACAGAAATAAAATGAATCAAGTAAATATTGCGTGAAACAACACTTTATGCCTTCCCTCTCGTATTGTGTTCCAAGGAACTTGACCTATTGGTCTAGACACCATAAAAATTGAAAGATACAGTCACGGAAAACAAAAACATTCCCTGTTTGATCTTCTGCTTCTAACTCACGGGATTCAGCCATTGTAAAAAGGAGAATTTAATGCTAATTACTATGTTAGAACTAGGACTGTGTTTTAAAGCTAAAGTTCATGCGATTCAAAGCTGACCTTCTGAATACAGCATTCGGCATTTACACTGTGGATCTCATCTAAAGGGAAGCACATCTTTTCTCACTAGAAAGTTTGATCAAACTGAAGCCAAAAAGAATGTCTGTTTACATAAACTACTTCAGTATGTTTAATTACATTTGGTTAGTCTTTTATGGAAATGAATAGAACAATGTAGTCTAAAACAATAAGACATCAAAGCGTTTTGTGCACTTCATATTAAAGGGCTTCCTATTTGGCTCAAGAACAGTTGGAAGCCTCATTTTATAAGGCTTCTTAGAGAGTAATTAAAACACTTCTTGTCACTACTTTTATCTTTCCAAACTCCTCAAAGTGATTAAATAAAGACATTGAGTAGCTAGTATAAACCTTTTTAACACCAGCATAGGGAATGTACAGCCATGTGCCTTTTCTAAAAGCCATGCACAAATTCCTTTTTCTCTGAGACTTGTCCAAAACTGTTCAGTGGAACAACAGTTTTTTTTTTTTTTCCCTTAAATGAGTATTATAAAAGTGGAAGCACTAACGTTACATAAGCATTCCTCCGAGCTATTCCTACAGAAATGCATTTGAAAAGATTTAGCAATCACCGATTAAAACTAATTTCATATATCAAAATTCATTCATACTTTTCTTGGCCCGTTCTCAAACTTGTGTAAAATTGTCCAGTCCCTGAAAAACAGTTCTATCTTATGCCACCAAGTCCTGTTTAGCCAGATGGGGGGAGAGCCTGTCACTGATGTGTCCCATACTTTTTTAATGATGAAACAAGTGGCATCAGGCTGACACCTATTTACTGATGTAGTACCCATGCACACAGAGCAAAAGATAACGGAGTAAGAAGTAAAGAGTGATTTTGTTTACGTGGGAAAGCTAGTTGTAATTTCTGATCCCCAATAAGGGATAACTTTGTGATTCCATTTCCCTTAAAGAAACAGAAATTTTCCAAAGCTCTGAACTGTAGAGTCTTGATAAAGCATGGATGTTCATTTGAATTACCTTTCTAGAAGAGTTTAGTAACTGCTAAGGTTGAAATATTTAATGATATGGTTATCAATTTTAATTAGGGGGAAAATTAAGGGAAAAGTACTGGTAGTAGTAAAGGTCAAGATATATTCCTTTAGACAGTTTGGGAATGAGAAATTCCTCTTTATTATCAGCTTGCTTTACTTAGACCACATAGCACAACCAAATAAAAGATAAAAAGCATTATCAAAACTACTACTGCTGTCCTCTTTTAATCGGAGATTTCCCTTTACTAATGTGAAATTTCTTTCCCCTATTTTTTCAGTCAGAGAATTTCTCAGTTAGCATGTTTGTCCTCCCTGGCTTGAAGACATGGGCCGATAACTCAATCCTTCCCCAGACAGAATTCTTGTCCTTTGCACAGTTCTACTCAAAAGTTAAGCAGGAGAAATGCAACTGGCATTTAGATTCATACTGAGGGCATTGTGTTAACTGTCACTGAGATTAATACAACCTGCAAAAGGCATTGTGGGAGCTGGCAGTTAGATTTATATAGTGCGCTTAATGAAGATATACACTGTGTTTAAATGCTCCTGGACATTGCTTCCCCTGCTCCTCAATCTAGCTTCCCAAAAAGTAGGGCCTGCCAATTATTTGAAACTTTTAACATCTTTCAGGAAAAAAAAAAAAAAAAAACCAAAAAACCACGTGCCTCCTTCCCCACTGTAAATATTTATTGTATTATCCATGACTGGTGGCATTTGCATACTAAGTATATGCATCCGTGGTATTGTTTCTAATTCCATACAATCTTCCTCTATATTCTTTTTTCAGGAATAGAGTAAAAATCCTCGCTGATTAAGCTCAGCAAGACCCTGTATTCAATCGGAAGGCATCTGGCAGTTTACAGCAAGAGGACTTTGTAATCTTGAGGCTAATCATCTCCCTGCAGATTCTTGGTGTTACCAGGCAGACTTCTATTGTGATGTGTAAAAAACAGCCTAGAGATGTTACATCAAATAGCAGTTCATCCATAGATTCCCACTGTAAAGTATGGGAGGATTTCACGGACTCAAGAAACATGAAAAACCTTGTATATTGAGTTCAGAATCCATGAAAAAAGCTAAATGTGTATGCGTGGTTAGCTGTGCCTAAAGAATTAGCAAGATCTCAGGGTGCTAAATAATGCACTAGTCATTAATGTATCATCCTAAATATGTGGAATAATTCCCATCAAATGGTAAAAATTCCCCTAAGAACAACTGCTCCAGGTTCTCTATGATTTCAGGCAGGTGTCACCTCACAGGTCATAGTTTCTTCATAGTTCCACAATTCAGAAGATCAAGAAACAACATATTTTTAAAACCACAAAGAACATTAGAGGAAATGTGTTAATACACTGATGTCTGTTGATTGTTTTGTATGATTATGATGTGCGTTGATTATTTGTAAAATCAAGAAATTATAAATGATGCAATTGTGGAAAGCGGTATCTTCATATATCCATTTTGGGAAAGTACAGCAAGAATGAACTTCATATAATAAAAATTTCATGAAAGGTATTGCTTGTACTAACTACAAGTTCTCAGAATGCTTTCTGAAATTATCTGCCTCATAATATTCTTAATTATATTACTTTTACTTTTGCAGAAAAAAAAAAAAGAAAAAAAGGTTAAAGGCAGCCCTTGAACCCTGGTTGTCCAGAACTCTACATTTGAGGTGTTCCCTAAGTGACATAACTAACTTAGTTTTTTATTATACTGACAGTTTCAGTTTATTGAATCCTATTAAAAAAAAAAAAAAAAAAAAAGTCAATTGTCTTCCTTAAGATTTTACTGAAACAGTAAAAACAAATTTCATCAAATAGTTTTCTAACCAGGTCTGGTTTATGGTACTAGATAGTTTCTTTTGTTACTGCACATCAACTATTATTACAGTCTCTGATAAGTTATCCAGGTATATCCAGGCTATTCTTCCTAAATCATTTTTTGATTCAAACACTCACATGTAAGAGGATTCGGGGGTGAAAATTCCTTTTGAGTAGGTAAGCCATTTAATTCTACAGTGTGGTAATTTTAGCAGCACCATTCCAAGCCCATTAAGGACCTATCACCACTTGATTGTATTTTGAAAACTAAGGCATCAGATCAACTTTCAATAGATTTGGGTTTTTTCCTCCTTTCTATCTTCCTGATTATCTTTGGCTGATTTAGAAGGTTGCTGAACTTAGGTTTTTATTTTGAATAAGCACTTGCATCTATCGAGGACAAATCACCTAGCAAATGTAAACAGATGAATATACAAGCAAAGCAGCAGGTTCATGAAGGAGCAATGCCAATACTAACAGGAAAACATAAACAAATGCAATCAACAAAATACAGATTAGCTCCAACAAAAGCTTTTCTTAGAACTAGATTACATGTATATGGTGTGTGAGGTACCTTCTATCAACTGGTTGAAAGAATTTTTAGTATATGAAGCCTATTGCTTTTCATCACAATAAATTCTGCCAGACTTAGTCTCCCCATTCTCTTGCAAATGATTGATACACAATAAACATTCTTCAAAACATTTTGAAAAAAACCTTGGCAGACAACAGTGAATCGTGTCCTTGACCACATGGAATTTTCCTAAAGCTTTTCCAGTTGCTTTTGGGCTTTGCATTTCAGAAAGTTATGGCTCCTATCAGTAAGGAAGGGAGAAAATTAATATGCTAAATGACACCACACTTTCCTAGTGACGTATTGAGTTTATTCACTATTGTGCAAGACAACATTTTTTCAAGTATAGAATGTCTCAAAATCAACTTAGCCATGGGGGTTTTACTATTATTGTGATTTGGTTTCGAGATAACTGACATGGAATTCTATGTACCTTTAACTCGTCAATGCTTCTATCTTTAATGAAACTACTACTTTCAATATGAAGAAAACTTTTATCAAAATACATCTAAATTTGGAAAAGAATAAAGTCTGACATATTTCTGAGTATGATATTAATCAGCAACAATTTCTTAATCTTTCTGTGGCTTCTGTGGAATTTAGAATTAAATTGACCTGTGTATCATCTGGCTAACTGATAATTGTATTATAATTACAATGTTCTTTTCTAGTATCTGACATGTTTGATTTTTTAATGTAGTAAAAAAAAATGGCTGTGTTATTTCACATGCATGATGTGAAATGACTTGTTTGAATGACTTGTCTGAGCAGTGGTTTGTGGGTTTGGTTTTTTGTTTTGGTTTTGTTATTTTGTTTAATTTTTCTCTTTTTTTTTGATGGAAAATGTCATTCTGAACACTATTAAATGTGATCAAATTTGAGATGCTTCATCACTTCTGTAAATTCCTCAGCACTGAATTAACATCTTAGCAATCATAAAATACTTTGTAGGTTTTAGAGAAGAAATTGGATTTTAATCACTGGTTGAATGAACCGGAAAGAAAGATGGAAGGAAAGAGATTCCCTTCTTCAGAGATCTCCCAGGCTGCACTTTTTACCTTCCACTATGAACTTCCTATTTCTACTCAAAATTTGGTTTATATTTCATACTAAAATGATGAGTTAAATCTGGTAGATTTTCAGTCACTAAGAATATTTTAATGATCAAAGGACATACACTTCAGACATGACTGAAAATTTTCTAAGATTAATTTCTTAAAATCACAGAGGGAAATTACTGATGTATTAAATGTTTTCACCACTCAAGAATATGAAAACTCCTCTTTCTGCAAAGGCATAGTGTATATGGCGTGTCTGAGTGTATATCCAAGAACCTCTGCCTATGTATGTCTGCAGTAAGACATATAGGCAAAATCTATCCACTGAACCAGGCATTCCCAGGAGCATTCCCACTACAAAAGAGAGGCAACAGATCTGCACAATATGATTCCAACAAAGTACATCATATACAACAAATTTTACAAAAGAAGAAAGCCAGACAATGATACTGACTCCTTTATGACTCTAGGCTTAAAGCACTAAAGAAACTGACCTATCATCAAGATCCATCCTTTCCATCGAAAGTGGACTAGAAAAATCATGTGGGCAGGCTCATCTGCGGGATGAAGTCCGTTCTTTGTATTGCTTTTCTTCCCGTACCATTACTTTAACTCATGCTACTGCCAAACTCCAGAATTGGTGGGGAAGAGTCTATTGGCTAAATCATTCATTACCTCTCAAACCCAGCAATATACATGAGTAATTAATTCCCTGCTGAATGCTCTAAGTAGGAGGAGAACATACGGAGCTAGTATCTTTTATTTCAAATATTGATCCACCAAGACTAACTGTAAGTAAACAGTCATGCAGAAACTATAGGCATTATCTATATATCACCTGTAATTCCTCAAGAAAAGCTAATACTATTCCCTTGCCAAAAGGTAAGGACACCATCAGACATAAAATTCAGACTCCTACATTACTGATGTAAAGGAACGATGACTTTAGAGAAAACAAACCTGAAGAATTATCAAAACTGATCTTTATAGCTTCCTGAAGGGTATTTCTTGTCAGCTGTGACTTCCTATTAAAATTCACCTTTTAAATGATGATATTTGAGTATTCACTTACAATTTATCATCTTGTTCATGGAGATGCATGATTAATGAAAGGAAACTGAAAGGTAATTGAAAAGTACTAATAAAATTTAACATATTAGATCTGTTATTTTTAATTTTCCAAAGTATCATCAGAAAGCCCCTTATCACTTAAATAGAATCTCTTTAAATGACCATAAGATGAATACTACGGGCTTCAGCCCCTATCAGCAATTTCAAAAGGAGCAGGGCCTTACATATGCAGGGAGTTCTGTCAATTATCTTTGTTGCCACTGTTTTTTTGCCCAAGAGAGTCTTTTATTATTTGATCTCAATCTGAGATTAAGAACCAAAGAGCCTGTGTATATGAACTGCAGTAATTGGCTCGTTTAACATGAGAAACCAAATGGATTGGGAAGTAGTTCTGTTTACTAAACTGGGACCAAATTAACTTACTTGGTGTGCATTGGTACCGGTTCTTTTTATTCGGACAAATAAATTATGTCTCTTATTCCTGGGGAATTATGCACCCCAAAGCCCGTGTGCAGACCATATACAGGTGGGAGAAGGGATGCATGGGAACAGAAAAACCACTAAGCTGCATATTCTTCTCCTGGATCAAAGATGGCTCAGCATGACGAACTGCTTCAATTCCAACCACAGCCCTGTAATGTTATCTTTGAAGATGTTACAAAAATAACACTCCTTGTGTTTTTAATTTTTTCAAAGGTCATTCCCTTCAGAAATATGTGAACTTCTGTAAATGACAAATAATGCCTAACGATGAACAAGCAGTGATGAACAGCCAGCTGGCTTATTGATATTCAAAGCTGACTCACAAGACAGCTTCATAACAAAGGGATAGGAGCACACAGCGTAAGGATGACATGAGTTCAACTGGTAAAACACACATCAAAGGCTATCCTAGGTACAAAAAGGAACTGTTTAATTAGCAGCTTCAAGCATACTGACCATTTGCATACTGAACAAACAACAGAGTTATCTGTGTTCTGATCAAAGGCATCTGGATCTGAATGGTCAGGGACTATGTATTATGTATCAGTCAATTACGCATTAATGCACAATCTGAGTCAGAAATGCTCCACGTTTGCTCACAGAAACATATTTCTTAATCAGTGGAGTTGGGAGATCTTTTATTGTAATTGCCATATCAATGAGTTTGGTGGAGACAGGTCTGATATAAGAGCAAATCTGTTCTAATTAAGGATATGGGGCTGAAAGAGGTAGTAGCAAAACATAGTCAAAAGAAAAGGCAATGACTTTCTCCTCCTTTCTTTATGTATACTTTCCATAAGACTACAGATGCTGGCTAAGAATAGCTCAACAAGTATTGGTAAATTCCAGATGAATTATTTCCCTTTCATTTTAGTATCACTACTTATGAAGTCTTAATAGACGAGCAACTTGCTTCCAAAACCTTATTTGTCCCACGGCTCTTCTAAAATCTGAGGTCAACGCTGAGAACAAGCTTCATATTTACAGGATTTAAACTGTACATGTGTGGCTGGTGCAATCAAGATGCAATTTCATACAAGTTACTGCAAATTAATCATGAGGTTATTAGTGATGTGAAGATTTAACTGTCAGTCCAAACCTTTAATTTCTGAGCTATTCTATTTGCTAGGAAAAAAAAGAGAACATTTAGAACAATGTTTGTAAGCTGAATGATAAAGTATCCTGAGGGATCTGAGCAAAAGCAGTTAACAAAGAAGCCATCTAAAGAAGAACTTGTGTCATTTGCAACAATGGGACAGCAATGCAGATCTCCAATATATTTTTACTTCCACAATTAACATCACACAGCTCTTCTGCACAGCTCATTATCATTAAAATGCAAAGCACTTTTTACAATGTCTACTGTCATCAACCATCAAAACCACAAACCTAATTGTTCATTAGTAGTGACTATTATGTTTATGCAGTGCTTTGGCAGTGAAATTTCTTCCACATAGTATTTGTGGCTACATCTATACTAGTTAATTGTAGCATTTCCAGGCAATAAAATATGGTCCTGTATATTGTTATAATAATCCAGGGAATGTTTCTGGCCTACATCATTTTCCCAAGTAATTCCCAGGCTTAAGCTGGAGCTTTCCAGCAATGACTCCCAAAAGACCATTCACACGCAGCCACCCTGTTTTGGCAGGTAGGAGACTTTATTAGCAGAGGGTTGATCTGTGCCAACTGGCCTCAGTATCTGGGAATCTTCCCAAGCATGTTTAATTTACTAGTGTCAGTAGCCTGACAGAGCAAGAATTAATGAAACAATTTGGCCATTTTATGCAATCTTGTACTTCTGTGGCAAGTAAACAGTTTGGTGGGAGAACAAACAAATAATATTTTGGACATCTCAGACTTGGGGAAGTGAAAAAAAACTTAATGTGTTATACACTTAGTATGATGTATTAAAAATCTGAAGACATTTTGTCTTTTTAAACAGGTATTGCTCTTTCTGTGAAATTTTAGGTTTTGGTTAAAGGGTGATTTGGACACTAATATCAATCAGGTCTACTGGATGTTACCAACAGTTGAGTCGATGTTTATGGAATTGGACAAATTCTGCTAACTTTTTTTAGGTAGGCTGGTAGATTCCCAGTTGCAGCTTGAGGAAACTCAGTGCAGTATTGTACCCTTTTCACATCCCAGGTACCAGGCTACAGGACTTGTGCGATGTGAGAATCTCTTAATAGGTTATGGAAAGGTTAAGTGGGTAATAGAAAGACCCTGCCCACATGAATATTCAAACCTCCAAGATTCTCCTCACCTCAATGTTTATTTTTATACAAAGCAAAATAGATCTACCAGATGCCTATCACTGGAGTATATAAACCTGACTGATTAAAAAAACCTCTCTGAAAAGGGGAACGTAAGTGGCTAATCTTATTATAATTTAAGAACCAAACCTGATTCTCTTATTTTCCAACTGAATACCCTAACTACTGAACTACTGGATGAAAGGAATATCTTTTTCTGCCTAGCAGCTTTCTGAATATAGCCTTTTACCTCCTTTTATTTTCTTAAAAGTGCTCAAAAATATAACAATCCATTAAAAGGCTAATGAAAAAAAGTATTTAAAAAATTTCAGGAAGCAAAAACTGAAAAAATCCCTTCCTTTGGACATCATTTTTCTACCAATTTCTGGATTCAGGAACAACAACAACAACAAAGAAATAAATAATTGACTATTTACAGAGTTCTAGGTAAGGAAAATGCTGTAAGGAATGCGTCTCTTCTCAGATACAACTTTAACCACAAGAAAGTAAAAAGCAACCAGAACCTCATGACCAACACAACAGGACTTTGTGAAGTATGTTAATGACTTCTTTCTTAAAACAGAAGAGGATCATTTTGCTTTTTGGGTTTCAATCTAGCCCATGTGACATTTCTCTAAATCCCAGTTTCCTAGTGAATTGCTATTTGTTATTGATTCAACAGGCTCAAGAGCAAAGTGTGCCTTGAAGACAGAGAGACAAGTGGGAGGGAGCTAAAACATGGCTTTTTATGTGTGCATGAAGCCAAAAACAGGCTCCAGAGTAAAGAAACTTATATCCTTTTTACTGCTCAGTTTTAAATCCAGGGCATGTTTTTAGAAACATCTGAAGTGACAGCAGAATTAAAGTTCTTTACAAAATAGTAATAAAGACAGAAGTTAAATCTTAAAGGAAACTTATCTTTTAACAGTAACTTGAATTTCTAGAACAACACAACCAGAAATCCTCACTAAGATTAAAACAAAACCAAAACCAAACCAAAACAACTAGGGAGGTTTTTTTTTCTCCTTTTTTGCTTTCAGGAATCATTTTTACTTTGCAGCATTGATCCCCAAAATAACTCCCGCTACCGTGTGGCTGGGAATTGAATGAAATCATATCATCTGCTTTGATTTAAATATTGATTCGTTGTAATGTATGAGAACAGCTGCTTTTTTGAATTCCTTTCCATCCTTCTTATTTCCAAAAACATCATTGGTTTATCTATGGGATTTTGATGCTTAAATAGCATTTCAATTACACAATCTAATGAACTCAGTCAGAAAAGATTTATTCATAGAGACTTGAGGAAAATTCAATCCAAATTTTCAAACACTGACTTAACGAAACATGACTTTGGGAAGTTACTTGATATTATGGTAAGGAAAACTGCCCATACCTGTAAGCCTGAGCCTGGACTGTATAATTAAATTGATAAATAAATGGAATGGGTAGGAAAGAAAAAAACCAAAGTTATTTGCCTCACCCCCCCCCAAATATTTAAGATAAAAAACTGGAAAGCACAATTATTGCACATTAAACTCCAACAAAGAACTGATGCCTTCAAAGGATTAAGAGACAGAATCTGCTTCCCTACTATTAGGGTTCACTACAGAAGAGAGTTGATAATTGTAGTTGGTGCTGTAACAGACATTTCTCAGCTTCTCAAGTGAAAGGCAGGCAAAACACAACGCTTGAGAAGTGGGAAAAGATGCCTCTTCCCTTAAATCTTTTCCACAGCTATGACTAATTTTGTAAGGAACGTGCTTATTTTTATGTGTAATAAAGACAGTTCTCTCATTTGGAAATTAGGCATTTAAACTAAGCTGGTTTCCAGCCATCATGTTCTCTCAAACATCTATCCTCAAATGAAATGTATAGCTGTGAAAGTTCCTTCTCTTCACAAAAGAAAGACTGGACAGCTATTAAACAGGTCTGGTGAGATAAATCCCATCCAGTTTGCATGGTGAAATATGAAAAACTGAAAATAATTTCCAGCATAATCTATTTTCCCTGGGTAAACCAGGTGTTGGGCAGAGACACGTCTTAGTCTCAGCTTTGTCCCCTTTGAATTCAAATTCTACATCTTGCATATCATGCATTATTTTCATATAAATCAGCAAGATGAAATAGAGACAAAGTTCTCTGACACTCCATTGTCTTTCTTACAGTGCCACCTCTAGTTAGCTAAATTCAGTTGGCTCATTCAAATACAATTCTGAGCTTTTTTTTCTTTTTAAAGTGAAGAAAAGGTCCAAAGTACCTTGTCCTCCTGAGTCCTCTCTCCAGCTACACTGTAGGCTGTACCTACAGAACTTTGACTACCTCAGTAAATCATGCCAAAGGCAGCATACAAATGTAAAATGCTGTTGATGTATCAACATACAGCTCAGGTAAGATGTTATTGTCTGATGCATATTCCTTCCTGTAACATGCATCACTCTGGAAGCGGCTGAAGTTACCCTGAAAATTCCAGTTATTTCAGAATAAAAATATCTAAATAGGCGCTTTCCAGTGCAGTTACTATAGTAACTGTGAGAGTGGGAAATTAATTCTAGCTTTCTAACAAGAGTCAAGAATAACCACTTTCCATTACATATGCATAACGATAAAACTATGTTAGCTCATATAAAATAATAATTATGAAAATTATTTTTTCATGAAGTGGATTTTTATTTTTAAAAGGGATCTTGAGCAAGCAAGCAGAACCAAACTGCGAAAATACACAGTGAGCACAGTGAGCAACTTATGTTACCAAAAACTTTGGAAAATGTATATATTTCTTCATCTCAGACTGCAAGCACGTTTTTGGCAGTACTTCTGCTTTCTTGCTCTCTTCTGTGCCTATAGATTCCAGCAAATATGAAGTGTAGATGATCTATAAATTTCTACATGCTGCCATACGTATCTCAATGCGCACGCAACTTTCAAAAGATCTGAGTAAGCAAGAAATGCATCATCTAACTCTCAGCTGGCAAATATTTTGTCAGGTAAGAGTTAAGAGCACTGGATTGCACCATGCAGATTTATAATGCTTGTGTACTCTCAGTAGCTGTTCCATTGTCAGTGGGCTTTATATCGCGTGGTATGTTTAGAGCAAACCCGCTTCTTATTTTCCTCTCAGTTTTACTTTGCTGCCTGAGTGCTTTCTCTCTGAAACAAGGAAAATACATCCACATGAAGTGTCTGCAAATCCTTGCAGCTTAATTGCTTTTATCAGGGGACTTGTTATTGTTAAACTTCATAGACATTGGGGTGTTCTCTACCGAGACCTTTAATGTGTTTGGGGCCTTAGAGATCTCAGAAGAAAAATGGAATTTATGGAGAGAAAGTCAATGGTCCACTGACTAAGGATTTTCCATGCACCTGCTAAAGAACATCCTTCTTTTAGTATTGCACCACAGTCTTTGGGTCCTAAAGGGCCAGGGATGACAGGACTAATTTAAACCTTTTAGTCTTGCTGTGATTATAAGATGATGCACAGCATGAATGTACCTATAATTGTTTGTAGAGTGACACAGAGGAATATTTTCTTCTGTGTAGTTATGCATCCCTAACATAGAGATCCTTACTATAAAGATAGGGTTTTCTTATAGCAAAGACATAATTCATACAGGACTCCAGATTAGTGGTTGTACACTTCAAATTTTGATACTTAAGGAATTACAATGTTAACTCTATTTGGATCACATTTTCTCATCTCAAGATTCACAGATCACAGTAAAGACAGATAGATTAAAGTTATTCTATCTCCAGAATGAAAGCTGGTTTTGCAGGACTTTTTTTCTAGGTGCAGCACTGACCCTGTGATACAAACTCACACCTAACTGAGATTTGAAACCTGTCTTCTAGCAGAGATGTTTCAAGCGATACAGACTGGAGCTAAAGATGTATCCCATCTGAAGACTGCATTCTGTGCATGTGGAACCTGTACAAAAGTGCCTTCTGACTTGGGGAGAACATTCTTAGTAGTTCAGTCACGCAGACAACTGAGATCCTAGTTTACCTTGCTGCTATCAAAGCTTTTTTATATTTATACGAAGGTATGCCAGGATTCGTAGTTGGGTTTCACCCTTTAAAATCTAGAGTTCAACATATATTTTGATTTTTTGGTATCCTAATCTGCCCCAAATCAACTTGAGAAATCAATACTGAGAAATTAAGGAGAAACTCGGTTCTTGTGACATTACCAGACTGATTTCCAGCCTAATAATGTTCAGCTAAGCAGCCGGTTTTGAAAGCATATTCACATCAAGTGGTTTGAGTTCATACGTTACTTCTGTTCTGTAACAAACTGTTCTGTCTGGAAGGAATTACAGACAGGCACTACTGCATGAAACAGGCTCTGCTCTGCAGACAAAACACAGGTACAAATTTATTTAGTTTACTTTCTTGAATAAAATAGAATTTAAAAGGTTAAAACAAAAAGCAACCACTATTACAAGGAGAAGACATGAGTATGAAATGAGATGCTTTTCAGATGAGAGAAAGAAGCAGATGGAAAGCTGATGAGGCAAAGAAATGCCAACCTGGGACTTTATCAAGCCATCCAGGTGGCAAAGCAAAGTGTTAAGAACTCAATTCCACAAGATACTGGAGAATTTATTGAGATATTATGTTCTCTGATCATCCCTGCGGATGAAATGTTACAGCAGGCAATTAATTGTACAGTGCTTTTTATCAATAGCTTGTTAAGAGAAATAAAACACAAGAACTTTTTGAGAAGTTGAATTCCTTTTAAAGTAGTTTTGGTGATAGATTTTGAAAAGTCCATAGAGTTTTCAAGCCTCCAAAGAGGTTTGGTTTTGACACATTCACAGAGTTAATCTGAGCTATGTTTTAATAGCCCTTATGTATAAATGTCATACTAGGTCCATTCCAGAAGTGAAAGTACTTTATAAGACTATAGTTTTGATGAAGCTCCTAGAGTGTCTTCAATGATAAACAGAAAATAAAGACACAGGGGACTCTTACCTGAAAAGAGAAGGTATTACTGTGAAAAGTTTTGGATTCAAAGGACTATCATCTTTAGCAAGAACAAGATTTGTTCAAAAATGGTGCTGTTGCAAAATCCGTCTCTGAACTTCCATGCGCAATAATGTGCCAATGCTCAATCGCTTTCCTTGACCAACCACAACTTCTCTCATTTGCTTTTGTGCTCCCATGCCTTTATATCTCACAGACTATAACTTGCCATCACGTACAGACCACAAGAATAGCTGTTTGGACTTCCTTTTCTCCATAATTTTACAATACACTTTTAACCTCATAGCTACTGGTAAGGTCACACAGGTTTAGAGACTGCTAAGTGCGCAATAAAATTGACTGTGCAAAGAGCATCAATCTCTGCAATGCAAGATGATCTTGTTCATAGAGCAACAAGGGTGAGACAAGTGACAGGTATCATCTGAAAAGCTATAAAGAAAATCGAATGGTTAAGAAAAACCATGCATACGGAAAAGCACTGAATGTTAACTGGATTTAAAATATTTTAGATATGATTAAAAGAGAAAAAGTATTATAGAAACTAAAGAGAAGAAGATTTGAAAAAAATGACTTGGCATATTTTTAGATTAACTTACAACCTATGGAAAATCTATGCAAAACCCAAAAGAACAGCGATATTCTTAGACATCTTGTGAAAACTTCAAGTTCTACAAAGTCAATGAGTGCTGAAGGTACCGAGGCACTCTATGAAACTGCAAGTGTTAAAGGCAACATTGGAGTCAGTTCTATCGAGTCTTTGATAGCCGGTGACAGTCTTCCCACCATTATACTATGTAATTGTTTCTGTTTAGGTTTATTTCTAAAGTAACAGGAAGATCAAGATTTTTTTGGGGGGAGGAAGGTGTTTCCTTTTTGCTCCTCATTTTCCCTTTCTTTTTCTTAACTTATGCTGAATTAGGAAAAATTCCTTGGGAAATAAATCTTTTGGGGAATATGTATTAATTAGTAGTTTAACTGCAATGCCAGCACAGTAGAAACAGCTGCATCTCAATTCTCCCTTAAGAATCGTGTTGTCTTTTGTCCTAAGATGCCAATAAAACACACAGAAAACAAAGTAGGAAGTATTACAGAAATGTGCTAGCAACATTGCAGGCAAATGGAAAAGATTTCTAACAGACACTATGACCACTGTGAAATACATATTTAAAACCTGACTCGGTCCTTAAACAGAATAAACATCGATTTGCCAGTTGTCATCTGCTGTAGAACCATTTATGCCATTTATTCTGAAGAAGCATCGCATTTATTTTCCCGACCTGCTGTGAAAAAGGGTTTGAGATGTTACTGCCACAGTTGAAATATGTTGTTGCATTCAGTGAAAATATTCAGCATTATGCTGCACGTAATAAGCTTCAGCACTTATCTTACAATTAGTCATGTTGACACATTTTTATAAATTAGACCTAGCAATCATTTGCAGAGGAGACATTTTCCCTGCAGAAGGAATCCTTCAGCTTTGCAGGAAGCATCAAAAGTCAGGCATTTACTAAAATAGAAAGCAATTTCTGTTATGGAAAAGAGAAAGGTGCCTTTTGTACATGCCAAAAGGAAAATGAAATGTGAATCAAATTTATGGTGGCGACAACAAAAACATCATTTTCCTCAAGTGAAGAGACGTTTCACATAGCCTAACTCTTCCGGGCTAATTGTTCAAGTTCTGTATTTCACAGTATAACCAGAGGTAAAACAAAGCAAAACAAATTCCATTAATGAGTATGGCCCAGATCCTTAGAGGGCATAAACCAGGGTAGTTACGTGAAACACAAGAGCCACAGCAGCTATTTCAGTTATGCAATTGCTACCACTGAGCCTAAAAAGAACTAGAAAGTGACAGAATAATACTTCTCCTTCTGTACAAGTCAGTTTTGACTGATGGATTTCTGATGAATTTCTATTAAATATGAAACACTGTGCTAGGTACATATTTTTAACTGCCTGGTAGTTAATTTTATAGATTTGAGCTGACGACTCTGAGCTCTTCCATGAAGTACGTTAACTACAGCAAAATAACCTGTCTTGTTAATTATTGCTCTTTTAAACACTGATAAATACAAGTTTAAGAAAGCACTGCTGGCACCTCGTTAAAGCAAATATTTTCCATATTTCTATACCTGATCTGACAGAATTGGTCAATTACTACAAAACACCATATTACAATAGTTACAGCACTTCTGTGGAGAAAATGTAATTCCTACAACCTGAAAACATTTAAAAATTACACAGTCACACATCTAAAGACTTCGGATTTGTGAAGGCCAAGGCACAATTTTCACTCATGGTCTGCCACACCAACCAGTTACGCTTGTCAGTAATGCAGAGGTATCTCATTCATATTCCAAGGTGGATTCCAGCAGGATCCCTTTTGCCAAAGGCTGTCTTTCTTCAGGTCTCACCTGCCACACAGAAATCTTCTAAAAAGACTCCATCTTTATGCTAACAAGTGGTGATGATGGTAGGTTCACTGTCAACAGCTTACTTTATTCTTTCCTCATTTACTCTTGAGAGCTCTGCAGAAATCACTGCAGAAATCTTTTCATCAGCATGAAGAATTTTATGTGCATTATGAGAAGAAAAGTGTAGCAGTGACAGTATAAGACATCACCTGACTTCAGGTTACAGTTAATTTGCATTGCACTTTGTTTAAGGACATTAAAGACAGCTACACATTCAGGTTTGACTGGAGTGTCACCTGGTTTTAGGTTGTTGTAAATCTTGCACGTGCCTGTTATTAACTTCCAATCTTTTGTTCTAACTATTACATCCAGTCCCAGAATAATGAATTCTACTCCACAGACAGCCCTGACAGCCATTTTTATAAGTCTATCAACATGCTCAAGTATATTTAAACAGCCTGGAGTGTGACAAACTAAATAAAATGATCAAAGAACTTCAAAGTGTCATAGCACCTCACAAGGCAGATCTGTGCAAAGGTATCAATTCTTACTTTGCAAATATTTGCAAGTAAGAAAGTGTTCCATGAATTTGTCGAAAGGCAAAAAATGCCACTTTTCACAGTAAATATAATTTTTCATTATGACAGCAGTAAAAATACAGAGTGGTGTACGTGCTCTGAGCTCTGCATATCTTGTAAAAATGAATGAGATCATTACAGCAAAATAATTCTGGAAATAATAGGATTTTAGTGAGGCTTGTATTATTTTATTACTTTTATCACAAACACTTTTTGAACACACAAAGTACTATATTTGATTTCAAGTAAACTACTGTAATTTCAAAGTAACTGCATTCAGTATTAAAAGTCACGAGAAGAGCTGAGAGAGTAAAAAGCACAGATTTCTCCCTCAGAGGTTACAGAGCTACTGTATCCAGGACAGCTCCTCATTCTCACATTGCAGATGTATGTCGGGTGATACACCTACAATGCATTATTCTTAACAAAGAATAACCAAGCACAAAGCTGTCTGATGTACTGGGATACCAGCTTCAAAAATGGCAGGGGAGGGGGAGTTATATTTTGACACATCCAGGAGCCTAAAGCTTATGGCTTTTATGTTTTTTGTATATGCCTTTTTATCCCCTGAAAAAAAAGGGTTCCCAGACCTGGTTAAAAAACCCCCTCTTTTTTAAGCTGATATCCACGTATCTATAAAATCAGATATGTATATATACCATGCATATAGATTCCTTCTCTCTTTCTTTTTCTCTTCTTTTCAGCAAGGACAATCTTTCTGCTTCAGAGAAAAACAAAAAATCAGCACTCTTATTTTATTATTTAAATATGATTGTAAACTGTGTACCTACTAAGGAGATGTCTATTCTGAATGTATTTTGAGAGTACAGGGGTTTGATTGCAGATTACAATATGATGAGCTTTCCTTTCAAGAGAAAACTAGGATGCAATGGGAATATGGTGCCTGTATCAATTTGTACAGAGATACATGTACATTAGAGACATATTTTAGCACTGCAATGCAAATGCATACATGCCCACAAGCACACACAAAGTCATTTATACCTGTTTATCTCCTCTTTCTAATGTAACTTATAAGCAAAATATATTTGGTATGACTGTGGGGCATGATTAGCCTGTTTTATTGGATTATTATTCACATGGTTATTATGGTGGTACAGAAATAGTAGCCACTGTGATCGTGTAGATAAATTGTACCTAATATATCTGTAATCTGAAGAGGATTGACACTGTGTAGGGAAAGGGAACACCAGCCACAGCAGAACAAACACTGGGCTTATACAAATGACATGATGCACTTGCATTTGTGAGTTGAGTTAGGAGGAAATTAGGCTACTGGAGAGAAAAGTAAATTAGTCATATGAGGCTAAGAAGACATGGAGAGAAAGTAAGAGAGATGTTAAATGACATTGAGTAGAAGGAAGTATTTTAACAACCAGTCAATGTGTAAGGCCACTTGAAAGAGTACTGTTCTCTGAAAAGATCCATTTGTATCCCCAGTCCCATACTAGGCCAAGGCCCAGACACCTTTTCTTCTCCTCTATCCCACAGGGAAGTTTTCATGAAAATTAAATCTGACTACACTGAACAGGAACCACAGCACTCTTTGGAAAGTACTGTCTGCTGTTACTTTTGCTTTCCTTCTTACTGTTTCTCTCCCCTGTGAAATCTCTTAACTTGCTTCTTTCTGAAGTTTTCTTCAGGGACATAGGATGAACGAGAGGTTGGGAACAACAAAGGGACATGGTTGAGAGCCATGCCACAAGCTGGCACCTGGCTCGCCCAGTGTGGTGCTAATGAAGATGCCTGCCTGGCTTGCAGCCGTACGATACAACCTGTGCAGCAGGCTTTGGTGGCTACGCTGCAAACTGCCACCGAGCTACGCTGCCCTAGCTGGAGTAAAGCACTGTGGCACACCACTGGGCTGGTAAAAGGGGGATATTGCTGCAGAAGTTGGGTGTTTACAGGGGCTTGGGAAGATAATTTGCCATGGCTGGGTTTAGGGAGACGAGCCAGGGTAGGGAAATCATTTTGTACTGTATGTCTTTTATTTTTAGCTTGTACTCAGTGTAATACAATTTTTGAATTTTGCACACCATCTTTAGAAATAAAGTTCTTACATGGGAAGAAAGCATTATTTTTTATTTTTTTTTTAATTAATCACTGAAATTATTACACCTTAAAGCCAAATCAGGGTTATATGCAGTACACATATAAGGTTTTGTGATTAATTCACGGACTGGATGATCCTGTGCAGAGCATTAATCTACTCTTGCTGCTATAGCTACAGTAGCTACAGTACTTGTCCCTCTGTTTTGGTTTTTTTTCCCCCCAATTTAAATTTATAACCCCAAAGTAAGTGGAAAAGAAACAAAACCATTAGAAGACAAGCCTCCTGTCAACCCCCAAGTATTCATCCCTACTGGTACTACCCAGGAAAGAGTTCACTATAATGTTCCATGCATTTTTTATGTGTAAATTTTTGGTTTTTAATGTGAACTTATTTTCACTTCTCCAAGTTCACTGTCTCTGCAGAACTTAAAGGAAAATATTTTAAAAGTCTTTCAAGGTACACTTTACAAATAGAAATGTTTAACACTTACATAGGGATACAACTTTATCAGGTATGCAGTGCAGAAAACCAAAATAACCTGTTACTCAGAAATATTCTTTCTTCAAATTCTCCTATATACACATACTTCTCTGAGTATCAGACCCACCAGTATAGAAGCTTTTGAACCATCACATAGAAAGCTCACCACTTACTTTTAAAACCTCTAGACTTTTGAAAATACCAGTATCTACAAAGTCTGTAAGACTTCAAAGATTTTCTTCTATTTGTTATCAATAATTCCTTTGAAAATTGCTCTGCCTTTATATAGATATATATATTTATGTTTGTATGCATAAAGATGTGTGTTCATTTCCTGGATCCCCAAAGCAAATATTTTTAGACTATTGTTACATCAGATATATTGTTTTTCTGAGAGTCGAGAAGTGGAATTACTGGGGGCTTATTCACTAAGGGAGTCTTACCTGCATGAAAGAGCAATATTTTTTCTTACATTTTCCATTAAAAAAAAAAAAAGTCGAATATGGATAATAAAGATGTAGAGTTTCTGACAGATTGGAAAGCACACGGAGACCAGTGCTTTCAGCCCCAGAGTTAAGTAGAACAAATTCATAGGAGATTTCAACTTGGATGTGCATTGTGAGTCATTTCTACACTCATAAGAGATTTAATGTCAACATCAGTTGATTCACTGCTGACATCATCTCAGAATTTCACCTGTTATCCCTTGGGAAGAGTGACTCAGCCTCTAAGTTTACTCGAGACTGATGTTTATTACATGAAAACAGTCATTGAGTAATTGTCAATATAATTAAAAAAAAAACCCAAACAAACAAAAAAACCCAAACCAAAACATCATTAATCTACATGGTGGATTTTAGGCTAATTCATTGAAGATAAACAAGCAGACGTTAATTAAACATTGTTCTGACTACACAGATCTCTGCCAGGAATTCTCACACTAATAAAGGAATCACTTCTGAAGTTTTTTGTTTTTTGGGTTTTTTTGGTTTTTTTTATCCCCCCCCCCCCCCAATTCTTTCTGGCCTTTGTCTCCTCTTTTGTCACAATAAGCCTCACTGGTCATCATTCTCACCAGTCCTCCTTGATACCAATATATATTCAGCCTCTGATACTGCACTCCATACTCCTCCAGTTTTACAAGAACACCTCCCTCAAATCACCTTGCTTTTAAGAAGCTCCTCAACTCCGGAAGAGGAGGTGATGTGTTACAAGAGTCCTATTTTTCCCTTTAAGTCCAGCAGTCCCAGGGTAATTGCCAGAATTATAGTGGCTTTCAAGTTGAGTTTACAAAATCAAGCTGGTTTCAAAGCAGCATTTA
This sequence comes from Megaceryle torquata, assembly GCA_024611175.1. NCBI lineage: Eukaryota > Metazoa > Chordata > Aves > Coraciiformes > Cerylidae > Megaceryle > Megaceryle torquata. The sequence continues at coordinate 55,529 of JANIJG010004216.1, read as the reverse complement.
CTGCTACTTAATTTCATCTAATCCCCACAGCTACTGACATAAACTAATTGCATGTACACATATGATCCCATTACAAATGGTGCAATCCAGATGGTGCCAATCTGGGACTGCAAACAGAGTTCCAGTGCTGTCAGCTGCTTGCCAGGCTTACCTGCTGCATTTACATCTCTATTCCTGCCTCATCATAGGAGAATTTTCTTATTCAACTTTTGGGCATCACGATAAAGCACTGTAGTGCTACATCCCCATGAAAAACATTGTCCAAAAATTGTTCCAAGAGACCAAGACAACTTGGAAAGGTCTTAGATTTTGCTTTAAATCATTCTGTCCATACTATCATTATCATCACCACTATTTATTATTAATTCATCAGCACCTCAGAACTCCTGTGATAAGCAACAGCAATACCTGTCATGGAATCTGAAATCACACGTAGAACAAGACAGTTCATGTCTGAAAGAACAATGCAGTACATTCTTAAGTCTTAACAGAATATGCAAACTAATCATCCACATGGCTTGTGTTTTCTTCTGTGACTACCATCTCAAACTAAGTAACCAGTAACCTAAACCTATCTACACACCATCATGCAGATAGACATATATTGCAGAGGTAACTACTTTAGAATAAATTCACTGAAAGATGCCCGATATTAAAACTGATCTTAACTATTCAATCCCTCAAGAAATTGCCAAAATACAAGTGAAATGAGAAATAAATAAAACAACTGTTACATCTATTCACTCTGCTTCTCTGTACAAAGTATGTTTGGAAATCAAACAACCTTGACAAATCAAAAGTGAAGAATTTTAGTGAAAAAAGGAACACATTTCTATGCCATGGTCCTTTCATGGAAACTGACCCTTGGCCTTAGACCTGATGTCGCTGGCCTGAGCATGCCACATGATTTCAGTTTTAAGTTAAAAAAAAATACTTTAATGAACCTTAACATCATGAAACTAGAGGACAGCTTACGTCATAAGCCAAAACACAGAGAAGGGACAGAATGTGTACGCATGTAAGGATATGGTGTCTGAACAAAACTATTATCTATTAAAAAAAAATTGGAAGAATTTAGTATTACAAGAGAGCATTCCTCAGAACGAAAAGAACTTCAGGAAGCCACATGAAGGAATTCTGGTAATTTACATACTGCTTAAGGAAATAAACCAACAAATGGCAAGCTGCAATGATCCTGATTTTTCTCCTTCAAAAAAAGTCAGTTCTAAACTCACCCTTCCTTAATTTAATAAAATACCTGTAAATATTTATGGCAGTGTCTGTATTTGTACAGTCATACTGCAAAGGGTGCATTTCGGCACCAGACACATAGCAAATATTAGTAATTTGGGGCAAACGTGTTCCTGGAGTGGCACTGAGCACATCATCACATAAAATATGCTATGTCTCTGTGATGTATTAAAAGCTACTTAGTTTGATTCTCTTTTCATTTTTTTAGTGCATTGATTCTTAAGCTGCAACCCTGATCTACATCAACTCCACTTCTAAAGTAAATTCACCTACTTTTGGCAAGTACTCAAGTCAGTTTAGCATTCACTTTTTATCCGCATTCATGCAAGTAAAACTTACTTTTCAGAGCAAATTGAAAGTCAAATGAAAGGCCACTAGCCTGGCTGATGTGAATTCAGTTTAGAATTCAATTGAATATCCACTAGCTCATTTTTCAAATGATATTTATTCAGCTCTGGAAAACAGTATACACAAAACGAACAGCTGATATGAATAGCCTGAATCTGTGGAGATCTAAAGAGCCAGATCATTCAGAGGTGCAAATCAGCTTGGTGGCTCTGCTGGAGCCAGAGGTCACACACTGAGGGGGGAAGGTGCTCAGTGATTCTTACATCAATTCTATTCTTTCCATGTTAATATATAAGCACAAATCATTTTATGATTGCTATTATTGCTCTTCATATTATTAAACAAACAGTTCAAAATTACTGTATTCAATTTGAATTGCTTCTCAGAAAATCACTAACAGAAATCCTTTCTGAACATGCAAGAGGCACTTCAGTATTTCATGAAGTGTTAAATTGGCAAAACAACAACACGACTTCATTACTGCAGATTCTTTCCAGATGGAACCATAAATGTACTGTACTTTACTGAGCGCCCGTGGTATAAAGGAACTGAGTTGAATATTACGACCACTTTTTGAGGAATGTTTCACACAGCGATCAGTTTTTCTTTGGCAGAGAATAAACTAATCTTAAAAAAAACCCCAAGGAACCAAAACCCAAAACAACCAACACCACAGAAAGGAAGATTCCAGAGCCCTTCTGAATTCTTCTCATCTGTTTCTTACTAGCCTCTGTCACCGTGCCTTTCTCTAGTTCCCAGCCCCAAAGCTGAACCTGCACTCTATCTACTACTTCACCTCCAAAAACCACAGAGCAAGGCTGGGCCAGAAGCCCTTCTCCACACACCTGAGCCAAGACACCAATGGGGCATGGAAGGGGACTACAGCACACAACAACATTACAACCAGATGCACTCTTCAATACAGCAATTTCTAAATAGACTGGAATTTCCAAATAAACTGACAAAAGCAAAGGAATAGAATTCTTTAAAATTTAAAACAATAATTACATAAGCAATGATAAAATAATAGGAAGTTTTGTAGTTGACTTCAAGAGACGCTACTGAAGGCTTCTAACTTCTTTTATCCTTCATTATGCCAGGTTCAACTTTTTTTAATCTGTCCATCATTTATTTACAGATCCACTTTAGAATTAAAAAAAGTGGGTATGTGCCTATTCAAAACCATCAGTCTAGTCCAGGCTTCATCCCAATGTAAATCAAGAATAATTCCAATGGCATAAAGCAAACACGAACAACACATACATATAAATATTTAAAATTTAATCAGTTCTGTCCACTCTACTTTGCTTAAAGGAAAAGTCATGCCAAAATTTTCAAATACACTTAAATATGTAGTTGAGCTATTTTGTCCTCACTTTGAATAGGTTCTGCCCCAAAGCAGTATCGTTACATTAAACCGTACCATTTCATTCAGGGGACTTCCACTAATAAGCAAGTTCTACTTCTCACATCTGCATTTTACCTACATTTCTTTTTAGTTAGAATTTTTTTTTTTTTTTAATACAGCTTTCAAATGACTGAAAGAGGTAGCTCCTTTGTCTTGGAATTTTAGGTGTAAAAGTAAATATGGAAATAATTATAGAGCAAAGAAACGGCAGACTCGTTTCCTTCTATGTTAGAAAGGCTGTGAAACCTTCAAGGGAGTGTCCAAGATGAAATTACATTCCCTGGTCCCCAGAGATTTTTTTGAGCAATCAAATTCCCTTGTAAAATGTTAATAGCAGTCTTCTCAGTTCACTTTCATGGCAGGAAGCACAACTTACTTCTGCATGCAGTGAACCACTCATATTCCACAAACATATGAATCTCTCTTTTGTTAAATCTCTGCTTGTGTATTTCACAGCTCTGAGTTGAAACTTCCTTAATTTCCAGTCAAGAAACTCACTGAAATAAAATGCTATTTGTCCCAGTAAAAAAAAAAAAAAAAACCAAAAAACCACTACTGTCCATGTGGTAAGATTAACCTGATGGGAAAGGAGGCTTTTGTAAATTTATATTTACGTTAGCTCTTGTCTTGAAATTTAAATGTAAGAGAAGCTCTTATTCTATAATGTTAATTAGGGGTAACTGTTTTAAAAACTAAGACAAGTTCTGTGATACTATCTTGACCTACTACAGTGTAACTGCTACTGTTTTTATCTGCCACTAACTACACTTGCATAAGCTGGAATGGCCGTGATGGTGCTATAAACATTGGCTATATTGCTAGACACTCCAGTAACTCAGCCCACAGGAATGCTGAAAACTATACTGCTCTTGATAAAGTTGGTAAGAGTAAAAATCTACTTTTGCGACATCTCCATAATAACTTCTGAAACCATAATTCTGTTGAGGATCCTGCATGTTCCAATTCTCGGACACTAAACAGGACAAGAAAAGCAGCAACAAACTCCACAGCAGTAGTAAGTTTCTGTAAGTAACCACAGGGTCACCTGTCAATTGTTTGTGCATTCAAACACAATTCTTCTCAGACTCAGTACAAACGAATCTGTCATTGAGATGGCAGAAAAAGTTAATTTGCATGAATGTGTGTGTTTCCATAAGGCATGGTCCAGAAGTTGCAGTTAAACTGTCCACACCCAGAAGTACTTAAGAGTCCTCAGACTCCTCTGAAAAATACTGCTAGTAGCTGAGAGTTATCTGGGTATCTGAAGAGCAGAGAGAATAATATGAATAAATATTCCTCATGAACATATCATGTTAGGAAGGAAAAGAAAAATATTCCTTTTAAGACTTACTCCTCAGCAAATTCATACTGTCAATATTAATTCTTCAGAACGTGAATGTATGAGGCTAAAAACAAAGGGATTACTGTATCTTCATTCAGTTTTGTTTGTATTTATCTCTGCACTCATTAAGTATCCACAGATAAAGCAATACACCTGCATACTAAGGTAGAATCGCACAGCAGCCTGAATACTTGGTTTTAAACTGTTGCCTCTGGTAGATCAACCACTTTATTTATGGATTCTAGTGTCAAGTTTCACGCCATCTTGACTGGAGAACTCCCTTAACCCATCTGCCTACATTTCTGTAACGACAATATTGTCAAACCACCTCTTTACTTCTGGAGTCTGATAAAGAGTAATGAGTTACCAGTTTGAAAAGGCTCCAAGGAGAAAACTATTCCACGGTCATTAAACCATGCTTTCAGAGATAATCAAACTCTAGAGGGAATGATGGCAAAATTACTTTTTTTTTTTTTTTAATACTTAACTTGTGTTAAGTCAGGTTTCTGCTTTTGTTATATGATGTTATATGTTTTATAGGTGAAAGTTTATATTATTAGAGGTTATTATATTGCCTTATAGTTACCAACATGCAAAGGGACTGTTTTCAATAGCTCGATAACTTTATTTAAATGAACAGTGACATTTCCTACATATTCCTCAGTTTTATATGATGTATGTAAAGGAGACCATATAGACATCCGGTATTTTAAACCAAGTGTAACCTTTTGACAGGATCTGGCCTACTTGAAACCCACTCCTCATTCTCACATATTCAACAAGAATTCTCCTTATACAGATCAAGTGCCTGCAGATACCCTGAGTGCACTAAGAGCCTTGTAAGTCATTTTGAAATGGTTACAGAGATTCAGGATACAGAATGACCTCATTTTGCATACCAGTAAAAGTTATTAAATTCCTATCTCAAGTTTCACAGTAGACATGTCTTACCATTGTATAGTTCTTGAAATGTTTGAAATGCCTTTATGCTATTTCAGATCACTCTTTGAATAAGTTGACAAGCAAGAATGCTATCTAAACCAGTGCAAAGAGACTGACAACCAACACAATCTGAAGTCAGATAAAAGGGGATATTTTGATGGGCCTGAAACTTATGAGCGAGGCAAAGAATAAATATGTTTCTTGTAAGTTACTTTCTTAAAGAAAAAATATCTGGAGTGTATTTCACCTAGGACCTGTCAAAATAATAGCTTGGTGATACGAATTCAGAACATAAAAGCCTTCTATTAGCAATCAACAAGAGACACACCGATCTTTTCTAATATAGTTTTCTTATCAAATATATTTGCTTTACTTCATGAGATTGTTCTAAATCCATAAAATTTACATACATATGGCTGCACTGTTAATTCCTACTATGAAACTATTCAGAAGAGTTACCACTTTCAGCTTAGTAAAGGAACTTCACAGACAAGAAATGTGAGTCAAGAACTGTAGGTAGTCCTCTGATTACATTGGTAGACTTATACAAAATACTGTTCGAGTAACTCCATTCTTATCATCATGATAATGAGGAAATTATAGGAATTGCAGACAATACATACTGTAACCACAAACTAGGAAGGGTAAACAACAGATACTGATAGTATGATTAAACTATTACAGAAGAAACTGCCTTTTTATTTTTTTTTAATTCCATCTTCAGATTATGGACTTTGTTTTCAAACACAAAGCTTTTTCTCCCAACTCTTTTCTACTTTCTTGTATATCAGCATACGAAGTAGCACAGAAAGAATATTTCTTTGCAATTGTAGGTTAAAAAATTAAGGTTTCTGCTGCTTATATGAACACAAATATAAACCAGCTACTCAGATGTGAGTTTCCTAAGAAAATGTATCTTGTCATACCTTCAAGGTATCTGTCTGGAAGAGACAAAATTACAGTTAATAGTTACGCTTCTCTGAAGTAAAGGTTCTGTTAAAGAGGTCACAAGAAAAAAAAGCATTTTCACTCAGCAAGCCTTGTGAGAAAACATTTTTCGCTCCTTATCCAGGTGAAATTACATCACTCTAAACTAAATTCAAGGTCAGACAAATCCTAGAATTACCAAAATCATGAGCTTCCCTTTATTTTCACAAAGAAATTAATCAGAATATATTTTCACAGTGACACTAATCAGAGCAATTATTTTCATGCATTCAAGCAGAATTTGGCTTCTTATGAAAATGCCAAAATTATGCCTCCCTGCCTTATGATCAAAAGCAGTAATTTTCATCAAGGAAATCTAAGTTTCAGACTTCTTCAAATACTGAATTGCATCTGGGTTGGAAGTCCATTAAGAAAATTTTGAACAAGCTTATTTTATTTTCTTACGTCAACGAATGTGTGTGCCAAGTGAAATTACAGCAAATTAGAAAGCAAATAGGTCACGAGTAAGAATAGTCATGATGATTTTAGGCACATCTCCTGACTGGAGATTGCGAAAAGGAAAGGCATGGAGATGTCTTGGGGAGATTACTGTGTAAACAATGCAGACCTATTGCACTCTCAGCTTCTTTGTCAGGAAGTCAGTATTCATTCAGAATGATTTTTACCAAATAAATAAATAAATAGATGACCTTTTCATCTCTGTAAAGCATCTAAATTGAAAGGCATAATTACAAATAAGAACTAATAACATAGTGAGTGTTTTTCAGACACGAGCGTAAACTCCAAAGCACAGCTAATATGAAAAGAGGCCAAATACTTGAGTTCTGCGTAAGGCTGGACTCACAAAAGACAAGGAACATTTTTCTCTGAGTTTGCCCTAAGTAAATCTGGATCTAAAGTACTGTGCAAAATTTCACTGGCTGTTGCTTAAGGCTGGCATTTGTCGCCCAGTTTTAAAAGAATCTTAACAGAGAGGTTTGTTTTTATCATCTTCTCATATTAGTAGTATTTCTATCAATTTTGGCTGACATACAGTGCTACAAATCTGCCTGCTTTAAATCAACTGATTATGTGTGCTTGTCTACACTACTAGGTTTTGTAGAAGTTTTACTGGAATCTGTCCTTGTGATGAATTCTTGAAGGTCATTAAACTGATAAGGCATTGCTGCATCACATTGCTGAATAGTAATTACTGATACCAACAAAGAATAGCTCAAACTCCTGTAGTAAACAAACCCAACTCCTATACATTACATCCCAAATGCTTTCAAAGTGCATGGGATTGCACATGAATAACAAAGAATGTGATACACCAAAAAACACATTCCTAAGGTCACAGTCCTGCAAACATGCAGGATATACGAAAACTGCTCCATTTCCAGCAGTCCCCAGCGACACTTCCTGCTTTCAAACACAAACCTTTGCTCAGGAAAGCATTTAAGAACATGACCACATGTGGGAAAGGGCTATTATTATTCCATTAAAGCAAAAAAAGAGGATTTTTACCATGGCTTTAAATTAAATATATTCAAGAAATTTCATGAATACACAAATGCTTAAAATATACAGCCCTCTTTCAGAGCTGCAGTTAGAAGTGACTGGTTTGCTAAATGCATTTTCAGGAATGCCAGTAATAATTTGGCCTCTTAGTTAATAGTGGAGTTGCTACAGACAATTGCTTGTGCAGCACTGGAGGCTGCATTTATTACTTTTAGTCTACTAACCAAACCACAACTATTTTATCCCATTCTTACCTTCTTTCAGCTCCCTTTCTTAGGGGGAGTATTTCATTTTTAGAAAGAAAGTTTTGTTTCACATAGGGAGAAAAGGTTGGCTGTACTTTAACCGAAGAAGATGAAACAGATGTCATCAAATAAAACTGAGTTCAAAAAAACTGCAAATAGAAACTTATGGGTTGTTTTTGAAGCTTTTGGTGAAGTGCATATCAAACCAAAAATGTAATTTCAAATTAGTTCTGTCAGGTGCAGGTACCACAAAGAAAATATATTACAGGAGAAAGTACCAAGCTGTATCAGATAAACATTTTATAAAATGCAAGTAATTTAATTTACTGATTCACTAACACTCTCAAAACATGAAACATTTTTGAAAACAAAGATATTTGTAATTTACCAGCACATCCTCACTAGTTCACCAGATTCTAGAAATTTCTACTGAGCTTCCTAGTTTTGTACATATTTCTACAAGATACTTTTAGATGATTTCTAGCAAATAACTAATCTTTCTTAAAATAGAGGCAGTGCTGAATGCTGACACTGATAACATGAATGTTTATATCCATACCTGTCCTTATCGCCCACATGTCCTGGTTTTGCTGGGACAGAATCCTAGGCCAGCCATGGTCTGCAGCCCAACAGCACTTTCCACTCAGCCGGGAGCTTAAGCTGGGAGGAACTAAAGCCAGGGCAGGTGCCCTGAATTGGCTACAGGTGCAGCCCAGACCATCAAGGTCATGCTCACAACAGAGAGAAACTATAAAGGGAGATGCTTGCTGAGAAGAGGGGCACCTGCTGCTCCTCCCCCTCTGCAGTGTTGTCATTCCCAGAGGGGCCTGCTCCTGAGGATCTGCTTTCCCACATACTGTGATCCCTGTACATCCCATGGGCTGAGATAATTGTATATACTTTATATTGGCATTAGTATTAATATTAGTTTTTGCTGTTATCATAAGATCCATTTTTATTTCAACTTGTGGGTCTCTTCTCCTTCTCCCAATCCCCCTTCCTGGCTGGGCAAGGATCCTTGTGTGATAAAACAACAGCTCTAGTTTAGCCCTGGATATGGGCTAAATGTAGATACCACTGTATTCAACCCATTTCAGTATAAACATAGAGGGCTGATTACAGGTCCAACAAGTAAGGCCCTGTACTCTTTCACAGGGATAACAGGAAGATATTTAATTAATAGAACAACAGAGGATCACATTTAGATTCATAGAATGGTTTGAGATGGAAGGTACCCTTACAGGTCTAGTTGCAACCCCCCTGCCACGGGCAGGGACACCTTTCACTAGACCAGGTTGCTCAAAGCCCCATCCAACCTGACTTTGAACACTTGCAATGATGGGGCATCCACAACTTCTTTCAGCCCCCAGCTTCAGCGTCTCCCCATTCTCACTGAAAAAAGTTTCTTCCTTATAGACAATCTAAATTTACCTTCTCTTACTTTAAAAGTGATCCCCCCTGTCCTGTCACTACAGGCTTTGGAAAAAACTCTCTTTCCCGTAAGCCACCTTTATATACCGAATGATAAGAGTAAGACAAATCAGTTGAACATTTATTTTCTGAGACATAAAAATGAATGAATGAAGCAACAGGAAAAGGCATGTATGAAAGGAAACTTTTAAAGATATTCTAATAGTTCTAATTTTAAAAGCTGCCATCAAATCTTGATGGATTATGAAAGTGTGTCTACTTAGATAAATTATAGGCATGACACCTTGGAGATCAAGAAGGTGCCTTAATTTATTAAACTAAGTGCAAGTACTACTGCTCAACATTGAAGCGTACTACTAAGATCAGCTACTGCATTCAGAATGTGAATGTATTGACCAGTGGGAGTTCTATTTTGTAGGTTATTCACAAGGATTAGGCAGATGGATAATGGCCTTAAAAGAAAAGCGAAATCTCAGGAGCCCATGGTGGCAGAACATATAGAAGAGACCAGCAATAACAGGTTTCTGTATTGATTTATATTTAGATATTCTACAGAGAAGGGGTTGAATGATCTGATATGCATTCTGTATTGTATGCAGCATTTAACATTAATGTTCAACTCCCTTTCTGACAGTATTAAATGTTACATATTTTGTCAGAAGAAAGAAAAAATAAATTTATTCTATCCTTCACTCAATTTATTCATTCTTAATGTTGGAGTATAAAAGAAATTACTCTTCTGTGCAACTATAAATGAAGCAAAAAAAAAACCCAACTGGTTTATTACTTGGTTTTACATCCTACCAAAAATCTCAAAATTATGAAATGAGTCATGAAGAAATCTGAAATGGAAGATGCAGAATTGCTGGGCAGAGGATTTTCAGGAACGACATATTCCAGAGACACAGTGTAATACAACAGAAAATATTTCTAATATAACTGAATAATTATGACTACAGAACACATGAACTGCACTGCAACCTAAAAACTGAGATTGTATCTAATTGTGAAACCCACATCACAATGTCTCAGGAAATTTAAATCTGGACTTGAGGAGCTACGTGAGCAAGTTAGATACCTACTAAATTAAGGTACCTTGGACTACTATGCTTTTCTGTAAATCACTATTTACAGTCTATCTTACTTCAATACTTCTACTTTGGCCGTCAGAAATATACACCGTAGCCTACACATGCCAAATCAAGTCATTTCATAGACTCTCAGAATTGTAGAGGTTGTAAGGGACCTCTGGAGATCAAGTCCAACCAGACATGAGCAGAATCATCCAGAGTAGGCCACACGTGAACAGATCCTGGCAGGTTTTGAAAGTCTCTGGAGAAGGAGACTCCAGAATCTCTCTGGGCAGCCTGTTTCAGGCTCTGTCACCCTCACAGTGAAGTTTTTCCTCATGTTGAGGTAGAACTTCCCACGTTTCCCCTTGCTACCATTACCTCTCATTCTATCACAGGGCACAACTGAAAAGAGACCGGCCCCTTCGACTTGACACCCACAATTCAGATATCTGAAAACATTCGTAAGATCCCCTCTCAGTCTTCTTTCCAGGCTAAACAGCCCCAGGGCTCTCAGCCTTTCCTCATAAGAGAGATGTTCCAGCCCCTTCATCATCTTTTAGCTCTCCACCGGACTCTAGTATTTCCCTGTCTCCTTTAATCTGGGGAAACCAGAACAGGACACAATATTCCAAATAAATTTATTTCTATACAATTTAAAAGATGAAAAAGTAGAAGGATTTCATCTACTTTATACTCTCTTTAATAATGACATATTTACTTATGACACCTTTTGAAAGCCCATAACAGGAATTTAACATATCAAAAATATAGTGTGTCCCACTGCAACATGTTATTCCAATTAATTGTTTTATCATACAATGGGCATTTTAGTGAGACAATGCCATTCCACAAACTATGGGGCTGTATCCTTTCAAACCCAGGGTGTTTAACTGTCAGTCCTACATTTGTTTGATTGTGCTCACAGAGCAGTTGACCCTGCCAGGAAATGCAGACAATGTGCCAATATGTAAAAAGCCTTGTTACCATTGTAACAGCCCACGGGAGGCCACAGAAACATTTTCCATAGACTCTACTGAAGACTGAAAAGTTAGTGGTTCCTGCTCCCACTTCTATTCCACAAAACCAGAACTAGATAGTTCTGCTTCCCACAAAAGCAGTGGGGTAACAGTGAGAATCATCCCTGTGCCTGCCTCAGAGCTCAGAATGGAATTCTGTCTCAGTGATCCCAGCGAGAGGCCTGCTAAAAAAGACAAAGCACTGGGATTATTCCAGCAAAATCACTCAAATAGTGTGAGATTTACTTCTCCAAAACCACAGAGAATATGTCAGGTTGTGGGGAGCTGTTCTTGTTTGTAAGCACTTCCCAGATGATCTTATCCGAGTTACAGCTATAAACCTCTACTAAAAACCTACAGTAGTATTTCTTTTTACCTTTTGAGATTTCAACTGAAGAGGCTTAAGACTGCAACTACTCCCAACTGTATGATGCCAGGTTAGAAGCCCAAATCTGTAACATCTTAAAATGCAGATTTTTTTTTTCTACCTTTCGAATGAACACTAATAGTGAAAATAAATTGCTATTTAATTTGATGCAATGAAAAGGAACTGCTCATAGGTAGCTATTAACAAGTAAGTGATAAGATTATAATACCAAGCCCCAAGTTAGTATTTTTCCACCTGCATTCAGTGAGTATTTTTTGCATTTATGATTGCTCCTTCTATGTCCTGATCACAGACAATTCTTTGTAAATAGCTGACATCCATATCTAGAGTTGAATCATCTGAAACTTTAGACACACTTTGTTCCATCAATCAAGTGGTGGTATTTCCACTGACAGATTGGCTCAGACTAACAGTTTTGGACAAAAGGAAGCTTTGCAGAAATCTATCTTTCCTAAGGAGAGAATGTAACATAAGAAATAGATGGTTAGAAATATTTACAAGGAGGGTTGTGTAAAATTTCTACCTGTCTCTCCTGAATGATGCATGCTTGGTCTGAAATAGCAGTCCAAGGAAAATCAGGACTACAAATTGGGGATTTCTTTCACCCTATCTGCCAAGAGTAATTCTGTGAACAGAGCATCACATATTTTCTGTTTATTTTAAGCTCCCTTTCTCTTTGAAAGTTGGTGAAGATTCTGGTAGAACTATTTCAGTGCTCTGTGCAGTCACACAGAGAAACCTGTAATATATGAAAACAAACAATAAAAGCAGCCAGGTCCACTCATTGTAGGCTTAATAAACAAGATTCCTCAGCAATACTTACTAGGTAATAATTAATTAATACTTGGAAAATAAGAACCCTGTAAATAGAAGGATTTTAAATGACTATCTACTTGAATATATGCAAATACATATTCCTAAAAAAACCAAAACAAGCCTAAACAAAAAAAGAAAACCTAATTTATAATTTTTTATGATCTGTGCCTGTATCATCCTTGCATGCACTTATTTATTACTGTATTTATGTAAAATATTTTCCTGATTTGTGAGAACTGTTGTAACAGGCTTCAAAGTCCACCCACTTTGCACCTAGTGCAAAGAATCTAACAGAAAGTACAAATATGTGCTATGCTGCAAAGGACCAATACAGATACAGTCAATGTAGCTATCAAGTTTTGATAATGCTCAATACTAAATTAATCCAAATCATTTTGGCATAGTAGGAGTTCAGTTTTACACAGCTTAAGTTCCTTTAAATCCTCCTCAGGTTAGCAAAGTCTGATACGTTCTTAATATTGAGATTCCCTTGCAGAAATCTCATTAGACTATAGAAACTATGCTCTGAATCAAGTACTGATACAACTAGGGTCTGGAGATTCCTGTCCTGTGGCCTTTACTGACATATCTCTTCTACTTTTCACTCCTGCAACAAAAACTGTTTTGAGATTTTCTTCACAAAATTAACTTCCTACCAAATCTAAAATTGTCACTCTATTACTGCCAGAAATCCACTCTCTATATAATCCACTCCAGTCTATAGTGAACCCTCTTTTGTCATTACAGGCAAAGAAACCAGCAGTTCCAGAAATGTCAAAGGAAAAAGAAAGCAAGCACAACAAATAATCCCTCTTTGCATCTCTGTGTAGAGGTTAGACACTTAATTTCCCGTTCCATAAAACTTAATTCCATCTCCTGACAGGGATTTCCCCCTCCCAACGCTTGCTCTGCTATTCAAGGCAACAGAATGGTATGAATTTGAATTCAGAGCAAATTAGGGCAGGAACTCAGCAATACAACCTAAAGAATGAAATGGAATCTCCAGGAAGAAGACTCTGACTGAGATTTTCAGAAACATTTTTTAAGGTTTCATTCATAAATCCCATTAATTTCAAAGAGGAAAATACACAAAGCCAGGCAACGATCTGAATCAAGTGGTTATACAGTGGCTGGAGGAATGCTTTCTGCTTGTGATTGCCCTTTCTTTCTAAAGAAACAGCACATTTTATTTTTGGATGGCTCCAGTTCAAATTAAGCATTGTCATAACGACAAGAAAAAAAGATGTCCAATCCTGTTTGCAGGACAGTACAGGGTAAGACAGAGGGTTAAGACACTTTCAAAAATAAATGCACAGCAAAGATTCTTCTCTTTTATTTCACATCATATTCAGGAAGGCCAGATTCTGACCTGGATTTTATAGGGCAGGCAACAATCTGTGCATTTGTTTATGAGATAGGAACAATTTCTATCCATTCTCTCTTCAAACAGGTAAAGATTGAGCAGCAAGAGACAGAGAAGGGCTCATAGACTTGATATGCCTTAGTCAGTTAGGCTCAACCAACTCCCAAAGGTGACAACTGCATCTCTCAAAGTTTTAGCAGAAAGAAAAGACAAGACAGAAACTTTTGACAGCTCACACTTGAACGAGAACTCCAACATACCTGAGCTCAAACTAAAAGGAAGTATCCACTTGAATGCAAGTTTAGATAAAGCATCTGCTAGCTTTACAAGCTAGATCCTTCCCTGCACTTAACCAACATGTAAGAAAGTTAAACACGTGTTTTGGTAGCAGTTTCATTTCTACTTTGTCCAAGGTATCCCGGGTTATCCTGCTATGAATGACAGCCAAGATGACCTGGACACATTTTTTTCTCTTCTCTAAGCAGTTGCTACAAAGTCAGTGGTTTCAGGATGTAAACGGGGGATACATTTGCCCTCCTTCCGTTGACCTCAGTGAAATACAGCCAACAGGCTTGGCTTACTCTTCAGTAAAGACTCAAAATACACATTCTACTTGGACATGTAACTTAGGATTTTTAATTAATTGTGTCTCATGTACCATCTGAAGAAAGTGAGCCCATGAACCAGTATTCATTTAAATCATTATGATCTTTCCATTGTAACATTTTACGGACGGGTAGGCAAATGAAGGTTTAGAAAAATTTAGTCAAAATTACAGTTTTTAAATGAAAAAAACCCCTACGTCTTATTTTTAAGAATCACTACAGAATATGTGAATTGGCATTCAGAATTTTAATTATACACCACAGAAGTGTTAGGCTTTTCTAAGATAAACATTCTCTTGACTGGTCAAAATTTTATCCATTTCATATATTCTGACACTTATGAAAAGCTACAGATTTTCTAACCCCAAACAAGCAAGAGAGCAAAATCACATGATCTTTTTTTTCCACCAAAGAAGCAGATTTGAGTCAACATACATGATTTCCTAAAGATACAGCTTAAATGCAGAGGAAATTTAGACACAAAAGACAGATAGAAAAAAATCTTGCATACAGGATGTAGAAAGAATTCTTTGCTTCCATGAGACCATAAAGCTCAAGTAACAAAAGGCGGTAAGAGAAGTAATGCTACTGCAGCACTAATGGTCTACACAACGGGGGGGAACACAGAGGGAAATGTTCCATACACATAAACTTCCTACCAAGCTTGAATCACTAAAAAATGTTATGTAGATGGTCCCTGGAAATGTGAAATATAAATATTTCCTTAATAAACAATGCATATGTGACATAAAATTCAATTCATGCATTACCATTAGACAATAAAATATTTTCCAGGGCTATAACAGAAGCTGGGAAACTGTCACATATCAGGTTTGCTAGGAACAATGTGGACTCAATATTTCTCCAGCACAGTTCTTTGTCTCTCACAAGGGATAGCAAAGTACTGTGTAACACTTTTATTCCTGACAGTTTTTCTTGCAGGTGCATATAGTCAATCTATTTGCCATTTCTTCTATTGCACTCCCAAAAGAATACACCTTTATTGGACCTAAAAGCAAGTGACATATTTCCCCCTAACTGAACAGCCTCAGACACTTTCTTTATAAATAAGTTATTTTAGAAATGTTTCTGTATGTGATAAACTGGAAAAGGCTATTTAATCTGTGGCAAGCTAAGAACTATAGTCTCCAGGAGTTTTCCTTGAGGAAGCATTTGAGATCTGTATATTTTCAAATGAAAAGCTGTATGTCTGTGGTTATACAGGCAGGAGCAAGATGCATGAAGGCACACAAAAGCTACACCAGAGGCGAGATACTTGCAGAAAAAAATCCAAAAGCATAAACACCAGTGGAAACAAAAATGTCTTCCTGCCCACTGTTAGAAAACATACTGATTTTCTCACCAGCTCCATTTACAATCTAGGTACATGTAATTTAATACAATAGATACTGTAGCCCTGAATACACTTCCCAGAATATACAGAATACAATAGATACTGATTTGAAATCCCAAGATAATGCAAACATTTTCTGCAAATAAAGACAGATTTCAAAACTTGGGAGAAACTCAACACATGAAAAGCTATTCAAGTTCACTGCCTGGGTGTCGTTAGCTTCTTGAGTGTAATGACAAAACTACAGCACCAGACCCTCGGCTGGTATAAACTAAGAACTACACTGAGCATTCATAATATGTTAAACTACAATGAGCAAACAAAATAAAGACAATACCTGCCTACTACAACCTAGTTACTACTGTAACTAAATGTTACTACTTAGTTTATCAAGGAATAATGTTAAAAACTCAATGTTCTTTACACCTGCTCTTCTCCAGAACAGACTACTATTTGCCTTGTGAATGTATTAGCAAAATGAGATTTCCTATTTATATTTTGCTACTAATTCTTTATTTAACAGAAAACCAAATTCTGAAACCAAAGCTGTCTCCCCCCTCAATGTTTACTGCACTAAACATCAACAATTAAACTTCTCACCTCATTTGCCAAACATATGTGTATGTAAAATGCGTTCAAAAATACTGTTTCTGATTAAACCAAACAAATAAAAACATAATCTAACAATTCTTTGATCTGAAACATGCAGAACCATAAACTGTTTGGACATGATAAAAATTTGACATCACAGATAAGCTTCACATCTTTTATTCTTTTTCATAAAGAAGTGTCAGACAACTATATAAAAATAATAGATCAAATAAATATAGACACTGTTGTACACAGAGCATAAAACCTTAAAAAAACACTGAATAATTCAAGGGAACTCTAGCAACACTTGTAATTTACAACACTTGCAATTTTTTTCATAAAGCAATACCTTTTTTTAATTTTCATCTCTTTTTTTCTGCAGTGCCTCAGGAAAAAAAGAAAAGCAAAAATGGAAACTATAACTGCAAATATTAATTTGTTTGCTTTTAGTATCAGTGTAGTAAATATGCCATTACTCTTCGATGGTAATGCAATATGCAAACGGTATTTGTCCCACATCGCTACGGTAAACACAATTTTCAGAGACTATAGTATTTTTCCTTCCTGCTATTTGCAACATTACTTTGAAAATAAATGACTGTTTTTGAATACCTTCACAACAGAAGATAATTTTCCTTTCTGAAACAACAGAATCACACAGAGATTAAGTACCTTTTCTGTTCTAGGGTAAGTACTCGGTTTCAGCACTGTAGTTAGCCTAGGTGTAGTAGGCTACATTGTCTGATGTCTGTACCAAGGTATCTCTGCACTTCACTGTGTATTTGTCATCACGAAACTAAGTACCCAGTCTCAGTTTTACCTCTGATCTGCTCCTTGCATCTGCTGTGTCACTTGAAAATACACAGTGTCTTTCGTATTTTGCCCTCTAATATACCTGTGCCCCCACAGACTGTGCAGAGGAAAAGAACAGCTCAATGGGAAAATCACAGACATTCAAATGGCGACTAAATATATAATTGGGAGTTATATAACTTGGAGAAGTAAACATCACATCCACATTTCCTTTTATCTCCTATTCCTGTTGTGTACAATCATACTATGGACTACTGTTTAAATTGACACTTTTTTCCAAACTTCTCAATTTGAGAAATAGCGTCCTAAAACATCTTCCTGACAGCCAACCTTGAGAACTATTTCCTTCTCTCTCCCCCTTCTAGACATGCTGACACCTTAATACTGCCCCTTCCCTTTCTCTTGCAGTTTCTCCAAACTGTATCACTTTTGCACTGTCACAGCACCAGCAGTTTTGTTAACACATGCTGCAAGGACCAGATGAACTTCTGTTTTCTGAAGGAAACATATCTAATGTTGCTACTCATGACCATTACAGCCACCCTATTCTGCGGGAACCATCTGACTGTTTCAAAACCTGACAACTGACCAGCTCTCTGAACTTCCATTTCTTTGGACACTCCTAACTAATCAAAGTGAATTGTCTCAGGTTTACATATTTACAACCCATCATTACAGAGTCTGATACTAGGTGCACTCAATTTCCATCTTGACCACAACATACGCAAAATAAATGTTTTTCTTCCTTTTTTTTCCCCCACTGAATTTTCCTTTTCAGAAATTCTAAAGTACCAACTTACTGCTAAGTCCACGGCCTAAGTTTTAATGAAGTGTGGTGTTTTAGGGAGAGATGGTTGTATTTTCTTAATAGAGGACTTTATTATTGTTTTCTGATATAAAAGTAACGGCACAATTTAAAACATTTATTAGATGCACTGATTTTGTCAGCCTCATACCCAAAATATCATTAATTCCTTTAGCAACTGCACTAATAACAAACTAAAAGGAGTAAATTAAATGAATATATATATCTTACATGCATTAATGGCACATAAGTCACCTTGATATCCTTTGGGAAGGAACTCTAATTAACACTGGAACATATTTTGTCTATAAAAAATTCTGTTGATTGCCCAAGAGGTAACAGGAACTCATTTTGCCAGATGATGTTAACATTTATGGGTTAAGGCAGTGAGTTACCAGGAGCTGTCGCTGCATGTTTTGTGCTCAAGGCACTTTTTAAGCAACATAGTATTTTAAGAATAGTGACATTCACATCTGATAGAAGAAAAATTAACAAAGGAAGAGATGTGATAAATCATTACGTATTAAAATATTAGAACTGAGAAAAGAACTGTTAATGGTCTGACATATAATTTATGCATGTACTACATATAATAAGTTCTGGTAATTAGAATTACAGCAAGGAAATGAAGATATTGACATGAGCTGACTGTAAAGTGTAAAGAAAGCTGTTGGTGAAGCAATGGCATGGCCTTTTCAATGCCTGAGATTTGCTTTCAATTGGTAAGATTATTTGCAAATTGAAAAACTTTAAAAAAATTTTCCATCTAATGGTTTGGACACATAGTTACTACTGCTTTTAGATCTCATTTCAGGAAATAGGTAACAACTGTGAAAGATTTCTTCAAGCTGAAGTTTATCTTGGAAGACAGGAGTTCGCATAAAGCAATCTCAAGCATTTAGATAAAAACAAACAAACAAACAAACAACCCAACCATCATTTAAAATTTTTAAGCCCTTTGGATTAGAAATTCAGAAAATAGTTCCCATCTAATTTTCAGATGCAGTGCAACAAGAAAAAAATAAAACAAAACAAAAAAAGCCAAACACCCCCCCCCCCCCAAAATAAAACCCACAAAACCCAAACCAACTGATTTTGAACATGTTATGATAAGCCATGAGTTAACAAATCAATTATATCTTTCTAAACCAGCACCATTACTCAGCATGAAGTGTAAACACAAAAATACTCATAGCTTTGGTAAACAAAAAAAAGGTGGCAAACAGCGGAACTTCAGATCTTCAAAACACAACCACACTTACTAGGTGAAAATGTTTAAGTACGTTAAGTGGAAAATTTAACTGAAGCTTCTCCTTCTTTCCAATTTACCTCCTTTATCAAAGGAAATACTAAAACCTTCTCTGACAATGTTAAGACTTTTAAACTGTTTTCACTCCATTCTACTAATCATATGGAAAAAATTAAATGTCATAAAATGAATAGACAAGATTAATCTTTGCATCCCCATTTCTCTCAATTAATTGTAATTGATGATACCAGTTTCTCCAAAGCATTTCTTTTTTTTTTTTTTTTTTTCTTAAAGAGGTTTGTTTTCTATAAAACAAAACATTAATCTTTCCTATGAGGCATCATAACAGGAGATCCAATAAAAACCATAGCTACTGAAAGCAGTCCCTGGATGGATTTCAATAACAAAACCAGATTCAAAGTCCAAAAAGTCTTGCTAGTACCTTTTCTACCAAACTAAGTCACTGCTTGTGGAAAGGTTGCCAGGTGAGAGTGCTCCAATTGTCAGCTGTCCTTGTTCTGCCCTGGTAAGAGACAGGAAAACCCTTAAGAGAAATTAAAGCTGGGGAAACCTTCTCTCATCTTGCTGGTTCACACAGTATTAGAGGAGCTAGCCAAACCTACATCCTGAGACTGCTTTTAAGAGCTGTATGCACTTCCATTTGAATAGTAACTTCCTAAACCTGAGCAGTACGGTTCAGGGAAGCCTCTTCACGTGTCCTCCGTGTTATACCTACACTGGGGTTTTTTTCATTGAGTACTTCCCATTGAATTCTGCATTTTTGTATCAGTTGATATACACTGAGCCACACCAAGTATGCAGAACAACAAAGATATCCAAGAGCTCTGAATCCCATATTAAAAAACCTGATGAATGAAAACTGTTCCATATCCTCTCAGTGAAACCAGTTTTACACATTATTTAATCTCACTGGAATCAGTTTGGATTTGCACTGAACCATCCCCCTTGGCATGCAATTACTACATTTGTTGGATTCTCAGTTATTTTCCAGAAGTCTGCCAAAGAACTATTAGTATTTCACGTGTCGGTGACACCTGGCATCCACAGTGACTCTGCAAAATGTAATGGCAGCAAGGGAATTGTTATTGTCTATTGCTTCACTGGTCCATGAACTGAGGAGCTCCTGAGCAAGGCTTGGCACAGTGCAGCAAAGCAGCTGTTAGGCCCTATTGTTGTAAAGAATACGCGTTTTGACAACTACTAATCATGTATTTACTCTGAACAGTGAATAATCTTATACATTTATTATTCTCAGAATATATTTACCCAACAAGTAATGGCAGCTCTAAATGAGTTTATGTCCTAGGAAGAAAACACAAATAGTAATTAATTAGGTTTTTGTTATTTAGCCACAATTTAGTTATTTATTTCCCCAGGACATTAATTGAATGCATCAAGTACATAATGGCAGGTAGCTTTTTGTGGCATTTATGGTTATCAAGTTCCTGGCAAAATTCCTTCTGAACTGTCCTAGGGAATCTCAATTGTCTTTAAGAGGAGAGATCTAATTCTGTCCTGAATTGGGAACAATTTACAAGACAGAAAAATGGATGGTATAAAGTAAAATAAAATGCTTCAAGAGTTGAACGATTCAACTTGCTGGTTATCTATTCTCTGTTAAAAAAAATCCAAACCAAACACAGAGTTGTTAAGCTGTCTGAATTGCACAACATTATTCAGCTTTGTCATGACAGGCAATAAATGTGAGCCATTCCCAGGGAAGCTAAAAAATCTCTCTGTAGTGATGCTACGATGGCAGATGAAACTAAGTTGTGATCTATACAGGCAAAGACAGAATGTAAGGAGTCATTTCACTTTCACAGGTTCTTTGGACTATAAAGACTGATTCAGGGAAATGGGAATGGTTGTCACATGCAAATCAGAACATGTAAGATCAAGTGCATGAGAACTGATACAGGTTATAGGGAAGGTTAAATACGAGGAATACATGGCAATGGCAATTCTGGGCACAATGTTGCCATGGTACCCAAACTTGTGATACATGAACCTCATTTTAGAATAATGCAGTTCCTCCTTCTTAACTTCTCCCTCTCTAATTGTAAAACAGCTGATCTTGCCAAAGATTTGCAGGCTCTAAGATGTTTCTAAAGTTGTAAACCACATAAATATTCCAGAGCTATTAATTTCACGTAAAGGATACTCAGCATGAAAGCTGGTAGTAGGTCAAAACCTAAGATGAGTTTAATCTACAATGGCAAGTATTATCAATTTTATACTTGGGAACTCTTATCTAGGATAAGTGTCTGAATAATGAATTGGACCTATATGACTGTATCAGCTTATACTCACAAATTATCCACTTCTCAGAAATATCTTTCCTAGATGAACAAGGCAATGGGTAGACAAATGGTGACAAATTTACTAAAAATATCTACTCTGGGGACAATTAAATATTAGCCCATTCAAAATGCATAAAAATATTACAAAGAATATTACAATCAGATAAATCATCTGTATGTCTTTTTCTGTTGCACTCTCTAAGTACTGCAACTGAGATTGCTGAATGCATAAAACCTTTTATTTTTTTCCTATTTGGTTCTCCTTGAGTAAAATAAATCATAACGAACGCTACGCACATGAGAAGTGAGTGCTATATTTTCAGTTATTTGGAAAAGATAATAATGAGAATCTGTATTTATCTGCACCACAGTAACTCCTGAACAAATCCAGTAGCAAACAGAACCATACAGTCTAGAGATCACTCTCCTTCTGACCTCAGAGTATAAGTTTGCTAATTTTGAAGTATTCCATACATGAGATAAATAGCAACTAATTAAACTTTGTTTAAAACTGGAGAAGACTCTGAGGATGAATTTAGATGGAAAGACCACTGTTGAGTCTTTGGTTGTGTGTGAAGACCCCAAGTGCATGCTCCCAGCAGGTCTGTTGCTGGGAGTCAGGACCAACTTAGCTCCACTGTGGCTGCAGGCTGCCTCCTTCCCCCTTGGAGAGGAGCTCTCGGGGAGTGCTGAGGGGGCCATGGGCTGAGGCCCTGCCTGTGAGAGGTGCTTTCAGCTGAGGCTCTTGCCCTTGCCCTTGCCCCTACTTGAGCTACAGTCTTGTCTCAGGTCATGGACCCCCTTAATCCATACTCCAATCCAGCCTGACCTCAGCGCTGTCCCATCACTATGGACATGGCTGGCAGTGACAGGGCTGTTTCACTCTGGTCACGGTCACCAGGTTCCTGATCCTTGTTCCTGATGATTTCAGCCCTGCTCCTTCCTCACAGGGTGCCTGTGGGATGGGGGCTGTCCTGAGCTTTCCTCTCCTAGCTTTTCCTGTTACTTTGGTGGGAAGCAGTGGGATGATCCCAGCTCTGACAGTCCCTGTGGGGATTCCACGTGGCTCCCAGTTCTCAGGGAGCAGTCACCCTCTCTGTGCTATGCTGGTCAGGGATGGTAGTTACTTGAGAAAAAAAAAAAAAAAAAAACAAACCCAAACTGATGAGAGCAATAGATTAAAAGAAAACAACGAGCAAGATTAAAAAAAAAAAATCAGCTATATTTCTGATCTGAACAAACTTTGGTTGTTTTACAGATCTTTCTGTATTGCTCCTTACTGTGAGCAAAAATGTAAACATTTACAGTTGTTTTGAGGAGGGTTGATACAACACCAGGTTCCTTGTTTTCTGAAGTGGAAAATCTTTGTTCAACAACGAGAAGATTTTTCAGTGGCTTGTGACTAAATCATTCCCAAATAGCACTGCTGCAGATGAAGCAGGATCCATCATCAAACAGACATTAATCTTGAACAAGTTACCTCCTGCATGAATAACAATTATTTCTTTTTCCTATTTATAGAAAATGCAAGGTTCAATGATGGCTTCTATGAGTGACCATATATAACCACAAAATAAAAAAACCTTAAAAAATGCTACACTGATGATGGGAATACAGCATGGACTGTCATCAATTATTTGATTACTTCATTAGAAGCACATGGGATACAGCCCTAACGTTAATTTAAAACCGAAAGAGAGCATAAGGACATTGAGCCCATATAATCACCCGTACAGAAAACCACTGGTAAGATCTTGGCAGGAAAAGCATGTAAGTACTTAGTTGGGGCTACTGGTCTAACAGCAGGACTGCTGATAGAGAAACTGGGATAAGTTATTTTAACATGCTGTTAATATGAATCATTCCTTATTATACCATGGCTAAATGAGAGGAGTAACGAGGTACAAGACGTAACTGCCTTAGGACAAACCTGCAGAGACACGAGTTAAAGGGAAAAGGAAAAGAATATATGAGCAGCTAAGCATGGTTAGAATCAAGACTCGTACAAAATACAGTCCCTGACTTGCCTTGAAACATAAACAAGCATCTAATATGATAAAGCACAGAATATGAGAACAATGATATTTATGAATAACTTCAAAAATCTACTATTTAAAAATGTTGTGAGGTAGCACCTAAATGATTCATTTTGTTTGCTTATTTTTCATGCCAAATCCTTTCTTGTTTCAGTCAGTCTGACATCACCTTCTGTCTTTAGCTGTACCACTATGCTACCCCACAATCTTAATAGAGATGTCCTTATTCTTCTTCTGGGGCTAACAAAAACATTCAGGATGTATAATATTAAAATTACTCTAATGATTTCTATTGAAATATTTGATTTAACTTGTCATCAAAACCTTTGCATTTGTGACTCTGACTTAATTTTATGTTCCATTTTAATGTCCACAGTAGAATTATATTGTGACGGTAAACTCTATGGATGCTAAATATTTCATACTGCTCTTAAAACCTTCTATGATGCTTGTTGTTATTCCCTCTCCTTCACCTGCTTCTCCAGCCTCCAATTAAAGGCTGGAACTATTTGGTTTCATTGAATTCTAAGTTTCCTAATTGAATAGATATACAGATAGCTGAAAGCACCAGGATTCTCTGTAGGATCTTATTTATCAGTGTCTAAATCTTGGTTAACAGCTTGCTACCCTTCTAAATATACAACCATTTATTTAAGTATTTATGTACAATGTTTGTTTACCATGGCAACTGCTATATCAACTTGACATATAAAGAAGTAATTTTATTCAGATACATTCACTTCTTTGTTAGAATTCATCCATATTTTATGGCATTTAAAGAGAAATAACAAATTCTCGATGTATGTTTCAACTTATTTTATGTGTAAAAGGTACTTGTCAATTTTCTAGTATAATGTATGTGACTAAAGGTATTTGCCAACTGCAGAATTGGTGAAACAGACAATTAAAGCAGTTGGAGGAAAAAATCATGGCAATCTTTGAGTCTTACTCAACCTGCGGTTCTTCCATTAACAAAATTGTTCACTTTGCCTTTTGAATTTATACCTCTACAATTTTGGCAAAAAAGAAATGTAATCAGGAAGACATATATATCCCAATATAAATGGTTTGTCTAATTATCTTTTCTTATACTACAGACTCCATAGTCGATAGCTTTTTTTATTCTAACTACCCATAAAAATTCATCCTGCTCTGTTCCAGACCTCTGGAAGAACCTTGTCCACATCTGACTGCATCTTTACAAGAGCAACCTACTGCTGACTGCTGAGTCGCTCAGAGATAACAACTCAAAATACCTTTTCTGATCTTTGTCCTCAGATGCAATGGCGTGAGAGAAAGGGGGTACGCAACTGACTCTTGTAAATCACAGAGTACCAATGGACTGGACTGTGTCCTTGGTTCATCAAAGAGACAGGGCCCACATCCCTCCTCATCTGCATCAGTAGAAGTGGCCAGACTTGTTAAGTCACACGCTATATTTGGATAAACAGACCATGACCAAAGTAAAAAGCAAAAGCACACCCCCATCAGTTCTCAGAAATATAAAGACACTGGTCAGAAACACAAAGGAGAACTGGTTATCTATTTGTGCTTGAGCTGTTGTACTGAATTTCACTGACATTTGATTTACTAGTGAAATCCGAAGAAAATACAGCCCCAGAACTTCCAAAATTAAGGCAGACCCCAGAGGGATTTTGCAGGGTTAAAGAGAATAATAACTACAGCAAGAATAATAACTACAGCATGACTGGAAAGGAAACTGGATATAATAGGATAGGTAATTACGGAATGTAAGAAATAATTCACAGCTGCAACATCATGAGAGTACAGTACCAGGAGAGATTAGAGGGAGAAAGAAATAAGACTGGTCATGAAGTATTGTATACACTGTTGAGCTTCCAACAGGGAATAATTCACTTATGTGATTCAACTCTTTCTCCCTCATCACAGCCAGAAACCGCCCTGAGTTAAACAGAAGACAAAATTAAGAGATACTGTGAATTCCACTGTATCTTCCGTAGCAGCAGCCATGATCCAGTCCCTACTGCAGTAAAAGAGTAATACTTAATAATGATAATAGTAATTATTAATATTAAACTCTTAGTGAAGGTTTATTATCTACAAGTCCCATTAACTAATTAACCAACTCATTAAGATTGCTAGCACAAAAGCAAGCAATGAAGTTACACAAAGACACACCCTGCAGGTCCAACAGTTAATCTATTTCAACAGTAAAAAAAATAATCATCATTTATTTCTTAATATAATAACGATCCAGTCTTACAGTTATGCAAAACAAATCTGAAGAACATGTGTTTTTGAGGTTCTTATCTTTTCGGAAGTTGCTGTTGGGTTGTAGAATTTCAGCTGGCAAAGACTGCACAGGGATGTGTGTGTGCTTGGCTGAGGTAGACGTCTACCCCGCAAATCCTTCCAAACAATGGTAAACCCAGAAATCTCATAAAACAAAGCAGAGATGAACACCGACCTATTTATTATGCACAGTTCCAGTAATCCCAATCCACTTCTTGAATTCAGTGGACCAAATGCTGCAGTTAAGCAGTTATAAAACCAGACCAATTATATAATTACTGAAGAGTAACTTCCAGGAAGAAGGATAGTAACAACACCAGCTGCAGAGTATACCCATGTCCTAAAATCCAGTTACTGTTCCAATTAAGTGCCTGATTTTTCATTTCAATGCCTTTTTTTTTTTTTTTTCTTGTTCTTAAACCCCCTTTCCTTTTTAGGAAAAACCTAAAGCCCAGACCAGTCACAGCTCTCCCAGTAAGACAAGCAGATATATTATTGATATTATTTGCCTGTTAGCCAGTGGAAAAGAAAACCAAGTAGAACTTTTATCTTTTCTGGGGAGACTAAAATGTCTCTGAAGTTCAGTAGGTCACGCAGACTTGCTTTTTGCAAAGTAGTAAATTACAATTCTTCTAATGAGGTCTACTTCCCTGTTCTACTTCACCGTGCCTAAAAAACATTTTTTTGTACTTTGATCGAAAAGAAAGAATGCTTTAGGTCAGATTTGAGAACCTGCACTTGTATTTTGCTACATGCAAGTTTCAAATGCAACTTTTGCTTTCATTTTATATCTTGCTGTATAATGACAGTAAAACCAAACAAACACATACTTTAAAAAGCTGTACTTTCTCTTGTTTTACCTTTAATCTTTGATTGCAAGGTCACAACTTTCCTTCATGCTAGTGAAATGCAGAACTGACTTAACTGAGGGCAGCAGGGCCAAATAAAACTAGCACCAGTGAAAAAGAGATAGAAGTAAACATGTTGTCTTCTACCCACAGCAAAACAAAATTTGGTGAAGTATTTTATGAAACACCTTATTGCCTCCTTTCCATTTATTCAGTTTTCCAAACTCAAGACATGAACAAAGTTTCCCCTTACTTGCAACTTGCTTCTGCCCGTGAACCCCAAGTCTTGAGAGACACAGAGCTTGTCCTACGCAGTGTTTTAAGAACGTGTTTCTAATTAAGTGAACAGGTGGCTTCAGCCAGCAGGAACTACTGAGCAAACAAACCCAGTGAGAGCTGGGACTAGCTGGAGCAGATGGTGTGGTCTTTGTACCACTTTAATGAAGACTGTGCCTTAGCTCTCTGTTGGGCTTAATAGAACCCTTTCCTTATCATTTGTGCAACTACATTTGCACCTAATAAAAAGAAATTATTTCTAGATTACAAAAGCAATATATTCTGAGCACCCTTCAAGCATACCTTTATCTGATAAATATGTATTATGCAACACAAAATTCAGTTAGGTGGTCAGTTCATACCTAATACTATTATCTGTATCCATCCACCAGTGAAAACACTGTTGCAACATCTGCATCACGTTAGCAACCATCTTGTGAAACTTTGCACAGACATTAACAGTCTTGAAGCAGCAGGTAGACATTTATAGATTTTTAACATTCCCTCGCCAACCCCGTTTATAAATTAATCTATCAATGGTTTAGAATAGATTTATTAAATTATAAGCTTCCCTTTATAGATTTATGGGAGTACACTCCAAAGCAGAGTTCACAACAGCAATGGGAAAATTTGTTCAGATTATTTAATGAGGCTTAACAGTCTATCTTGCATCCTCCCTAGGTGAGAATGATCAGAAAGAAAAGCAGCACTATTAAAAACAACTTCACTACAAAAATGACCATTCCAACTTGAATAAGGATTGAAAAGAAAAAAACAGGGAACAGAATGGGAAAAATTCCCAGTATAAATTCAGTAAGTGAACTCAGAAATGCCAATAAACTATGCTTTTGTACAGTCCGGTGTTATTACAGAGAGCTTGTGAATTATTAAGTATTCAGACATAGAGTCTTCCATTCAAACATTTCCTAAAATGTAACCATATGTGAGAGTGAAAATACCTGACAAGAGTGTACTGCAGACTGGTTTTCCAAAGTCAGAAACAGGTTATTTATCTCTGAGGTTCACCTGAGAAGGTCAACTTTCCCCTTGCTACATGGCTGTTTCAGGCAAATAGTGTCAGTCTTGCAGAGTAGGTGTTTGGTGATGCTGCCAGTAAGCTACACAGCAGTGATGCAGGCAAAGGAAGCCAGGGATCTGGGGGGGGAAGTAAAAAAAAACCCCAAAGTGTGTGGACAATAAGGTAAAGGAAACATGATGAGCTGTATGGATGGAACAAGGTTATTTCCTAATATATGTTCTGTGGTCCAATTTTTTTTTTCTCTCATATGCACATAAACATGTTTTGAGAGCACATCTGAATCTGACCTGCACACCGTAAGAAGAAAGAAAATGACAGTCATTTAAAGGTAATGCAGCTGTCTGATTGTGTTTTATTTTCACAAATTTTATTCTATCATTAGAGCACCTAATATACATAGTGGTCAGTACATATGGCATCTGAAGTCCAGGACAGATGCCATTTATCTCTAATTGCATGAAAAAAAATATTATTTAGTTTTATTAATGGGCATAGATGAGAGATGAAAAGAGCAGCAAAGGGTGCCATGTATTTTGATTACAGCTTTGTTCCTATTAGTTTAATTATTTTATTGCTAACTTGCTTTAGTGTAGTCTGGCCTTATTACATTCATGTGGATTTGTGTTCAAAGTACCTTTAATAAAATTAACTGATTCATTTACTATGACATCACTCAGGGAGAAAAAGTGTACCATTTCAAGTTGTCACACACTAAATACATTTTTTTACATGGCTTAAAAGTACTGCTGGTGTGGAAAATATTGACACTCACAGAAGCAGATGGATAGATGGCAAAATGAAAGCTGGAAAAGCACCTGGAGTAACTAGCAGTTTTACCATACTATAGTATCACTTGACAATTCACTGAAAACAATATTCTATGCTATCTTTTATTCAGAAATTCAATTGATAAAGAAAAATTAAAGATACAATATGGCCCCTTCTGTACAGAAGTACTCCAATATGTAATAATTTGGCTGAAGTACTGCAAGAATCACAGTATACACAACTCATTATTCTTACTATTCATATCACTGAACTTGTCTTGCTAGTTCTATTTATTTTTCACTGGAGTAATTCTTTTGGGAACTTCAAAGCAATTAGTTCAGGAGCACATGTTAAAGGGTGAAGAGTTTCAATGTTGCAGCAATGTAAGATAACTACAGATCACAAAATCTGTCATGGAATAATGCAATCAAGAACAAAGCAAATTGAAGCTTTGTTTTCAAAAGATAAGAATGCAATGGAATGCATCACTAGCTCCTCTTATTTCTTGTGCTGTCTACCTAAATGAGACTCCCTGCTTGCATATTTCAAAGTCATTGGTTAATTATCCTGTAGCAAAACCACATTTTTGGGTACTGTGATTTGAACATAATGATGTGACTATAATTTGAACAAATTAGAAATATGCAAAGTTGAATACTTGATTTCAGATATAATCCAGTAATTAAAAACATAACAAATCATTTAGCAGGAATGTTGCCATTGTTGCTGAGAAAAGCTGCTAATTGCAGTGCCCGTATCTCCCCCACATTTACAGTGCTTTACTCCAACCCCAAATCAAGATCCAATGGCAAAAGAGAATGAATTGAAAGGCGTATTTCCCAGACTTTTAAACCACACAGACAAAGCCAAGTGAGGAAGGAGTAAGATGAACTAAACAGACTTCATTTGCATTGCAATTTAATGTTTGTTATGCAGTCCCTGTACACCAGAAAATAGTAATATACCAGTGTGTAAATATAAGGGGATCATCAAGCACAAAATGAATGTTGAGGAATATTTCCTTTAAAAATATGCTGTTGGTGTTATCCTGATAATCCTTCATAATCCAAATTAAAGTATTTTTGCTAACAATTCATCCAATAAAAATGTGTATCTGGTATTTTTGATACTGTGTTTGAATGATATTTTTCCTTAATAAGAGTGTGATGATTCTGAGTGGATTTTAGGCATCAATTTTGCAAACCCTTCTAGGAGCTCTCCCCACGGCAGCTGCTCTCAAGTACTCAAGGTTAATATCACTGAATGTTCTTTCACTGGGAGACCAAGCATCCCTGTGAAAAAGGCCTGCCTCAAACTCAGCAATACAAAGGGAAATAGCAATGGCTATTCTACAGCCCCCTGAAATTACAGGCAGTCTTTTATTCCCTACCATCAGTGTGATTTCAAATACTACAGTGACATTGGTTTTGCAATTCCCAGCTGAAAATCTAAGCATGCCTCAAGTGCATTGAAAATGCATGTTCAGCAGTACTGTTCAGCCATGAATATTGTTCAACAATGACTGAAAAGAGTGGATGAGTGATACAAATGCTTTGCAGGTCACATCTGTGATCTGAGAACTCAAATGAAATCTACCTTTCTTAATTCCTTGTTCCCTTAGCAGCCTATCTGATCAAAGAGGTAAACCTGTGCTTTCACAAGTCAGTTTGCCTCCAGAAGTTGTTCCAGTGTTGTCTGTTTTTCTCACCACTCTTCAGCTATAGGGAATGTGTAACATCCACGTTTCTTCAAAATGCAACATTGTCCTTATTACAGGAAAAATATTATTTCCTATTGACAATGATGAGTGCTTTTTGTCTCCTAGCAGTCAGTTCAAAATCAGCAGCTCTGGTGAGTTTAAACTTAACATTCTAGTAACAAGCACAGGCAACTGCTCAGCTTTTAAGCAGATACAGAAGTTACTTTAGAAGGATGCATTGTTATGTACAGATAATCATTCACGACTTTGAGTGACGCACTTAAAGTCCACTGACATTGACTGAGCCCATTTATCCTTCTTAAAAATGTAGCTGGGTGTTTTATTTCCTTGATATACAGAACAAAACTCTCCTGAAAATCCCCAGAACCTTGCTTTAAGCGGTGACATAAAAGGACTAAATAATATTGTATTCTGCTTGTCATATTTGATGAGATAAATTCATCAGCCTCTATATTATTTTATTTTTTTGTCACTGTGACAGAATTTTATGAATAAGTGAAATGGACATGATAATAACTTTTCTTGGGATATTTAAACATGCAGGCTGGTAATTAGCTATTAACAACTATGTTTTCTTCAAACATTTGTCTCCTGCAAATATCCTTTAAAACCTGGACCTTTGACTTTGCTAGAGAAGGGAGCAGGAGAGAGGATTATGAACTTGAGAATGTTAGATTTGGCTAGGAATTGGACTCAGCATTGCCCATCAGTTCTCCTTTCTTTTCTTAAAACAAAAAAGGCAATGCTGTGACACAGTAGTTCAGTGTTACAGCATTCCTCCAAAGGCAGTACTGGAAAATGACATAAATAATGCAAATAGTATCAGTGCAGGGAAAAAAAAAAAAACCCAGAAGACAGCCAGATATATTATCAACAAAGGATACATTCTTAGTGACTTTGCGTAATATGCTGTCAGTAAGTGCAGTAATAGGCAATACCTACAGCCTGGATGTCAGGATGCTAACCAGAAAATTCAGAAGTCATGTTCCACATTCATCTACTCTGAAAGGATTTAAATCTGCTAATCTTCAGGGACGTGGAAGAGCTGATCTCTGTGCCCAGACTTGGAACTCTAAATGGCAGGCTGACACAGATGATTGCAAAGACTGCACTGGGTTTAGTTCGGTTGGTCTAGTTAGTTCACATTATGGGGATCTTCAGAATGATAAACTGAAGTGCTTGGAGAAAGTTTAAATACATCAGGAAATGAAGGAAAAAAAAATGGTTATAATACATGAATCTCTCAATTATTCAGCACTCACAGGCATTAATCATTTCATTAATTCCAGATTAAATACTGCTCCTTTGACTTCAGTACTGTCCATATAAGGAAATGAATTTCCATATACTAGTGCAGAATTTGTAAAAGGTAAATATCCTGTTAAGATAAAAAAGAGTAAGTACTGGACACAAAGAAATGGAAAAATTACCCACATAACATATCTGAAAAGAATTATGTTAATAAAAATCACTCACAAGAACACCAATCGAAAAGGAAATCTGACATTAAATTATTATATACATTGTACCTAAAATAAAGCTATCAGTGGCCAGGAACAGGCTCAAAAATAAGAATGCTGACTGTTCAAAAGAATTTATGGAATGTTTCAGCCGCTCTCATTTTCTTGAGAAAAAAAAAAAAACAAACCTCCAGAATATCTCTGCCTAAGCGTTTTGCTATTTTATTTCAGAGGATTCAAGATAAATTATTCCTAAACCTGTAGATTCCCCCGCCCCCCTTATTATTTTAGTTATAGCAGACCCATTGTGACCTTTATGGAAGAACACAGACCCTTTCCTTGTGCAACAGCTACCTCAAACATTCTGGGACCATGACAGGCCAAAGTAGGGGGCAACTCTCAGTGTGACTTCCAAAAACTTTTACACCTGTATAACCATATTGACCTGTCATGAGTTTAATTTTGATTTACATGGAATTCGGTGCTATCATTCCCGTATTGTCCCAAGATGTATCTGCTCTAAACATAATCCTTTTACCTCACTTGAGTGTTTCTTTACATTTGAGCTGACTCAGAAGCTAAAACTGGAAGATGCTTGCGCACAGGAATTTAGTGGCTTGCTGACTGCGAAGACAGAGATGATGATGTCCAAATATTGACAGCACTCTAATGCTGCCCTACAGTACTTTTCCTATATTTGGAGAGAAGGACACAAAAATTCTCCTGTAGTTGTCTGGAAAAGGATCAGTGGTAGAGCCTACTGAGGAACAAATAACCTTAGGGCACAGCCCCAGAAATTCTTACATCTTATATACACATATGAAAATCTAAACATGGCCTCAGTAACTCGTGTGGTTTTCCATGCAGCAGCGACCCAGTAATCAATATTCAGATTTAAGCCACTCAAACTACTATTAATTTTCTGGGGTTTTTTTCATGTTTAGGTAGCTAGTTGTACTGAACTACTGAACTCATATGTACTACTAAAAGCAGTAATAGTTTTGAGTCCTGCTATTCTTAACACATCATGACATGAGGTAGTTCATTTTTCTTTTCACTGGTTCCAATGTGATGCCACTTTGGAGGTTATTGAAATTATTGTTCATGCCCTGAATATCTGGTTAGATAGAAATGTGTGATTCAAATTATTAACTAAAATGAAAGGAGAGAAGATGATAACATGAAGGGTCTTCTTTTTAATTCTCTTTGCAAATCTCAGCAGTTAAAAGCCAGATGAACAGAAATCAGTTAAGCTTCATTACAGTTACAATCCATCCCGAGAACAAGAAAGATAGAAGCTCTGCTACATTAACTTTTACGCTTGTGATCCAGTAAATAATGTTCTAGTTAGAGCTATGGCTTCATGCAACCCAAAACTCATATAATTTCTAGAATAATATATTAATTTTTTTTCAGTGTTAAGTGCTGCTAAATGCAGATCCATAGGATGTCAAGTTGAGAACAAAAATGAGAACACTTCTTTTAAAAAGAGTCACAGACGTATATTCAAAGTTTTTAACCATGACAATACTGTTAAAATAAATGAGAAAACAAGGCTGTCTGTCAAATCTTCAGCAGCCCAAATGAAAAAATCAAATTTGTGATCAGTCTAACACAGATGACATGCCTCCATTTTCTTTTCACACATGAGAGAGACTAGATTTTCAGTTAGTTTGGATCATTTAACCACTGCCTCTGTAATATAGATGAGCATGTTACCTGAACAGACAGCAGAGGCAGAGGTGTGGGTTGAGGGAGTTTGACATTGTATTTGTCCCCACAGAAGTTTTTCTATCACATCGTAACCCCGTTTCACTTGAAAGAAGGAATGAGAAAATTCATTCAAATACAGTGAATTACATCTAGAAAATAGATCCACCTTTTATTTTTATATTCACTGAATTATATATATTAATAATGATTAAAAATTCATTCACTGTGAAGGTTCCCTTAAAAGGATTCTCTTTTGAGGTATGTACAGGTTGGTTTAGGACAAGCCTAAACTGGTGAATACAGACAACTTGTTAAAAATATGGGGTTGGGGGGAGGATTGGGGAGGGGTAATCCTTATTAACCAGTAGTATCTAAGTTGCACATCTAGTGAGCCAGTAACTGGGATGTCAAATTAAAGAGGTGATTAATGAATTCCAGATTAGCACTGTAAGGCTGGATTCAGAGGTTAAAAGACCACTGTATGTATATCTTCTCATCTGCTACAAGTAGGCCTGTGATGCAGACAAAAATTAATTTCCATTGATCACAACGTCTGGCACACTTCTCACTTGCAGCATTCAGGTATTTTCAGTATAAACAGTCAAGAAGAGAATGATCAAGCTTTGCTCTCCAGTTCAACATAGAGTACTTCAACTTCTGCAATGCTCTGTGATAAATCCAGGTTCTAATTTAACTTTCTCACTGCCTCACTACAGGTTGTTTCTAAAGAAGACTGTTATCAATGATTAACATCTGCTGTACAAATACAAAAGAGACTGAAAATTCCTAATAAGCAGTACCTTCTCCAAGTTTAGATTAATACGTTATGACATTCTGTATAAACAAAGAAATTATGACCTCACCGCTTAGTAAATATCTTACCACAAATGCACTCTGTTACCAATTTTTTATATGCACGAGGGTAAGCACAATACCACATTCATTTACTATACAAGAATAAAAGAGAGATGGGAGTGGAAGAAGATAAATCAAGACACATGGTATCGTCCCCTTACAACAATTTCACTTTCTGATTTCTCTTTTCTTTCTTACACAAGCAGTAAGAGCACCCTTTGTCTACTACAAACTCTCCTATGTAAAAATAAAAGAATCAAGACAATGCAATTAATAGTAATACTGTCTTCTAATATTTTCTTTTTCAGATCATTTTTATATTGTAACATTATGAGTTAAAACTATGAAATCATAGAAACCCTGGTTGGAAAGAGCCTCTGGGTGAAGCAGTACTAAATCAGATCAGCCTCGTATGGCTGAGCCTTTAAAAAGTCCAGACTTTCCAAGGAACCCATTACAATTCTCTTCTACCATCCTTCTGAAGAAGTTGTCTCCAATGTACATTATGAACCTCTCCAGCCTCTCATCTTGTAGCTACTGGTCCATGCTTTACCCCCTGCCTCCCTGTAGAAGAGTTGCCTTCACTGACTTTGCAACCCTTCCTCACATAATGGTAAACTGCCTGATCCTAAATCTCAGATCTGCCAGATGAAATGAGCCCAGCTCCCTCATCCTCTCCTCACAAGCCCTGAGCTCCATATTTATGGCCTCTGCAATTTGTGAATACCTCTTTTGAACTAAAGGGCCCAAATCTGAAGGTAATAATACAGGTATCACTAGCAACATACTGCTCAGTTGTAAATAATTATTTAATACAGATTATAAGGTAACTGATACCGTACTTGCATGTCAAGTCCTCACATACACACCTTACTCAGACCCAAAATATAAGCCAAGAGAGCAATCTGCTCATGGATGATGGATTTTCATAGGAAAATCCTATAGGACCTCTCTGAGGTCCTGAGCTGCTTTATGTGCCTCTCTCTGAACTGTTGAGACAAATACCTGAAATACCTCTCTCCCATTACAAAGGTCCGAAGAAGAAACATGTCAGAACAAAGACAGACTGCATCTAATCCTATTAATGCTCCTAAAATCAATCTCCTGAAGCCTTCTCGTGCTTGCAAACATGCAGTTAAGATGTCTCTGGTGATGGACAGAAATTGCAGGTTTTCCTCCCCATTTCTTAGCCATTTCTTATTTTCATTCACTCTGCCTTTGCTGAAAACTGATTGATTGTGAAAGATCTACTGCAATGTCAGTCTCTCGTTAAAAGCTGGGAAGTCACTTCGTCTTATTTCTAGTCACAAAGAAACACAAGATAATCATATTGTGACAGCCATACCGAGCAGAGAGGAAGAGAAGCAAAACTCTTTTCATTATTCTACTTTGCCCATTTCAGCCCTTACCCAAATATCCCAACAGTGAAGGGAAGAACATTCCTTTTCAATTCCATTAACGGCTGGATAGTCAATAGGAAAGCTTATTTACAGCTCATAAAGCGTATTTTCAGGATAAAGATAGATTTTTCCCTTCTGTGCTACTAAAAGGATATTTAACACTTTGCATTAATCTCTCCTATTTTAGGGGAAATAGTCTCTTAACTTTCCAATACCACTCCCCATATGGCATATCGCAAGGTACTACTGAGCCAGACAAGATATCCCAGACTGAGGAATTCAACAGGAAAAAAAAATATAAAGACACGATTCTGTGGCACAAAAGCCTGGAACTGAATAGCATTAACATCATGGAATTTAGATGCCATTTACTACAAGCACTTGAATGTAAATCACAAGTTGTACTGAAACTAAATTTAGTAATGAGAAACACAGGGAAGGAAGCATAAAGAAGAGAGTCTCTTTCTCTTCATTGCTCTGAACTGCTCCTTGTTTCCATAGGTGCTGCTTCTCATTTAACAGAGGCATTAGCATAGAAATAATCTGCATCAACTCATTTCAAAGCTTTGCTCAGTCCCACGAGTTTGGCTGCCTAACTGTGTTAGGATCAAAAATAATTTGAGTCATTATATTTTAGATTCTGATTAGCTAAAGAAAATACAACTTTAGCTTTATTAACAGATAAACTGTTACTAAAATATTATTCCCCTTATATTCACAGATTAGAAGGCTTCCTTCTCATAGCAGTTCAGTCAAAGTGCTACAAAACTGTAGACATATGATCACTAACACCAGCGGATTTCTAATAAAACTATCATGTTCAAGTCAGATCAACTACCTACAATTTCACATTCCACATGGCACATCCCCTGTAAAGTTTTTCTCATTAAGTATGCCAATAAATCACAGCTCATTACTCACAACTCTCTTAAAGAAAAATAAAATAAAAAAACCCCCTTCTGCACTAGAAGTAGTATGTTGCACTAGCCCAACTCCCAAAGTCTTGGAATCTATCATGAAGTCATAGTTTTATCTACTAAAAAAAATAAAGCTTGGCCAAGATCATCATGCAATTGGCAATAAATCTGAGATACTATATAAAGAAAGGGCAGGTTGAGGATACTTTGCCATTCATTTCTCTAGATTGGTAGTTATTTGTTGAAGCATTCAACGTTTATGAATTTCTGCAAACCTATAAGTAATAACTCAGTCAGCCAGACACAGTGTCCCAGAGCCATGAGCCAGGCAGTAGAAAAATAACTAGTAATGAGTATGATATATTGGTTAGAGCAGATACTCCTAGATTCTTTATTTAGCTCTGCCTGCAATTAGTATGTGACCTTGAACAAATGACTGAGCTAAAAAACTGTTTAAAGCACCAAGTTTACGCTGGGCATAGATACAAATGTGTTCTAAAACTCATAGATGTTCAAATGCATACAGTTAATTCAGGTTCTCTTATGCTTGTATATTTTTAAAGAAAGCTGCAGGGGAGTAAGAAATTTAAGTTCCACACGTACTTCCACTGAATATTGTTTCTAACCCCTTTGAAAAAAATATCAAACACAACTTTTTCTGATACAATACCTATTTACAATGTGTGTAATATCATGGCACTCTGTAACAGTGAGGCTTTATCCTGCAGTACTTATACTGTGCTGTATAACAATGGGGTACTGATATGCACCCTGAGTGCCTCAAATGTACCTACACTTGCCTAAAGCCCTCTGTCTGGACAGGTAATGAGAGAGAAGTGAAGGCCCAGATTCCTCCCACCTAACTCCAGGCACCTCAGGGAGTAGCAAGGGCCAGCTGCTCCATGAGGGGAGGTGAGATGGAGCAGAAGGCAGTAAGGCAGCAGTAGTTTTACCAACAAGCAGCCAGGATGCAGAGCTGCAAGCTGAGGTCAGGATCAGGGCCAGAGACCACAGTCAGGACTGGACACAATCAAGTGATTACCCAGAAAGTCCACAGTAACGGGGCAGGGTGAGCTCAAGCCAGCGGGTCTGTGTCAGGGTCAGTGAGACCAGGCACAGGCATACTTACATAGCTGCTTTAACACAGCTCCCGACAGCAAAGGACCTGACCTTGGACTCGGTCAGCAATACTCTGACTTAGCCAACTGAACTCCTAGGAGGAGGATGCCCTGAACATACTGACCTGATGTGCAGAAATGAGGAAACTCAGTGCTCCTTCCACATCAAAAAGGAGAGCGGTTCATACATAGGGCATTTCAGTACACTTAATAACTGACATACCTTCTGGAGGCGCTTCTCAATCTCATGAGTTAATCAACTTCTAAGCTGCCTCACACCAATGCTGAAGTGGAATGAACCTGGCTCAACCAGTCTTTCCTAAGGCTGCACATTTGTGAAGAGTAGAGACTGAACCCGAAGTATGGAAATCCCTAGGCTATCAGCAACGCCATCTGAACCTGCTCCTCCCTTTCTGATTGCATCTGAGCTCCTTAGCTTTAGATTTCAGTTATATTTTATTCAGCTTTGGGAGATTTATAAATCCCAGTCGTGCTGGGATCCCTTAAGTAAGTTTCTTAATAAGTGTTGCCCATGCCATTTGAAACACTGGGTGAAGAGCAACAGAGACACAAAGAAGCATGTGTAAACTAGTATTTTTAT
Source organism: Megaceryle torquata (assembly GCA_024611175.1). Taxonomy (NCBI): domain Eukaryota; kingdom Metazoa; phylum Chordata; class Aves; order Coraciiformes; family Cerylidae; genus Megaceryle; species Megaceryle torquata. The sequence goes on along the minus strand of JANIJG010004216.1, from coordinate 16,695 downwards.
ATCTACAGTTACCAGACATTCAGATGTTCTGTCTGTGGTATCCAAAGAGAAGTCAGCAAGGCTGCCATTCGCAGGTAAAATTAGCTAGCATCACTAGTGTAATTAGTCCAGAGACAGCCCTCTCAGAGGCATAAACCAATCTCTCTTCCAGATCCAAGACCAAATTTTCCCTTAAGCCAACAAACGAATCTATTAGGCTTCCTCTCCCCTTCTAAGAAGAGGAAGAGAAAACAATAAACCCAAAAGTACAACAGCTTTCCAGCTTTCTCAGAACAACACCGTCAATGAAGCACTTTGGGATCACACGATACAGAGCATCAAGAACTGATACTGGCTGCAAAATACAGAGAGCCTACTAGAGTAACAGCTCCTGCTCATATAGCAGCAGTTTTGCCTCAGAACAGAACACGCTGATAATTCAGTGGATATCTGACACATTTCAAGTGCACGTTTGCCCCTGAATTCTGCTGATTCATGAGCTGTGAAATAATGAGAGCCCACTTGCATCACCATGAATAAATACCTTGTAAACAGAACTAGCTGGGGAGGAGTGTTGTTGTGTCTATGTTTGCATAACACTTTTTTCAGCTAAGCTCTATGAGGATGTATTAAACTGACATTGATTAAAAGTTACAGAATTCAGTTATATTTAGAACTTAATTTAAAATCCTAAAAACACCCCGAGGCCAGCTGTAGAAAGACAAAGCATCACATTCTAATTAATTTTAATGGAAACACTTTCAAATTTTATTTTACTGAAGATCAACTGAATTTTGAATATTTTTTCAGCCTTTTAGAATGAAATATTACTTTTGCAAATACAGTTAATCTGAACAAATTCTTCTCTATAACACCACCAATTTTTGGGTGTGTTGTTTGGTTGTTTTTGGTTTTTTTTTAATACTATCCTCTATGTCATAATACTGGTAATGCTCTGTCAATCATTAGGTAAAACACATCTTCCCCAAGATTTTAGTTAAAAAAGCCATTTCAAATCCTAAGGGGGGGGGGAAGAAAAAAAAAAAATAAATCACACATAAGTTAGTAGCAGGATTTTTTTTTGCTTTAAAACAAATAGCACAATTCCCAGATGCCTGTTACAGAAACAGAGAAAAGAGAATTTTCCTAATTCAGCCAATCTACTCTATCAGTGAAATAATAATAAAAAAAGAAAAACTTACTTAAAGAGCTACTTAGTAGGTGATGGTCACTGAAGAGATAACCGAAGTTAAAATGCCTACTAAGCTATTCCAGGTATTGTTTTCTTTTCTAACCATTTAAATCTCTTCCTTCTGGCATTCTTATTAGTCCAATCTTGTGCAATGAAGACCATCTTTTGAGATGTGCTCAGCACTCAGTTTGTGTGTCAGTGCAAAGTGAACAGAGTACTTCAAACAACCCGGCTAAACATCTGCCTACTACCTCCTCCATTTTCTTTTTCTTTTTTTTTTTAATACACTTAAATATTTATTATTAGAAATGAAAGGTATTTGCATAAGGTTTAGTACTCCCTATGCATGTCTCACACAGTTTAGACCTTGGTCTATTTTTATGTTTTGTCTCCTACTATCTTGAGTCAACACCTGTTATTACTCAGCAAAGATGAAAGAAAAAAGATAGCACCACATTCATGTTCCTCCATCCTTGACACTGCTAAAACAGCTACAGACACTGCCTTAAGTTTTAATAACATTAGAACAAATCTAAATTACACCTAGCAATTCATGGTCAAATCAACAGTTTCAACTCCTGAAGTAAATGAAGTGCAGAATCAAACAGCCATACGTCTTCTGAACTGTATCATCTTAGCTGCATGGGAAGTAAATTAGAGGATAGTATGTGGGCTGTCTTTCAACCGAGGGCTTTGTAAGAGAACTTTTACATTTAGGGCACCAATATTTCCCTTGAAAGCAGCAAGTGTGTTTGCTTTTGTGTGTCCCTATGGGATTCAGTGTTGGCTTGAAACAAACAAACAAAAAATTAAGTGTGCTACTGCAGAATCATAATGAGTTATTCTGTAAGCAATGGATTTACCCTATAAAGTTTTTTTTTTACCATGAATGTCCATATGATTTTATGAATGATTTGTACATTAATAAAAACTATTACATCTCAACATAGAATAATTTTGCAGCTTTGGCCACATTCATCCATCCGTGGACAGATAAAACACCGTGTGGCTTATCTCATCGATCATACAAAATTGAAATTATTAAATAAAATCAGTTTTCATATATTCACTCATGCCTCTCTTGTGACAGCCATCCTTATTTTGAACCAAGGTAAATGCTGAGTAAAATGTGATCTTTTTACTTATAAGTTATTATGCAAGTGTCACTTAAGGGCTACACAAAGCCCTTTCAAGATACTTCTGATACTGCGGCAGCATGGCCTCTGCTATCCAAGCATGCAGGCTTTCAGGTTCAAAATGAAATATTTAGGTTTGGTAACACATTTTATCTGTGTAAAATGAGTGCTGTATGTAAGAAGAGTAAGAAGGAAATCAGACAGTGCTATCTCAGTGTCTTTTCACAGAAACATTACAGAATTTCAAATAGCTTACCCAAAAGAGTAGAGGATTGAAGGCTGAACTTTGAAGCACTTAAAGAAGTTTTTAAGAAGTCACATAATAGCTCTAGTAATGCAGATGTATATTCCTACACAGAGTCAGCTAGCTCCCACAAGAACCATGTACGTGTGTCTTGCCACTGACTAAGCTTTAGGATAAGAGTTTTAAAAACCTTTACACGTCTTAGCCAACCACCTTACTCTAGATGCACTGACCATATCACCAGTATACAACCCATTTTGGTTATTACAGTCCTCCGAGACGACTTTTCAGGATTTCAGTGCTACTTTCTTTATCATGGTTAATTAAAATATATAAGCTACCTAGACTTCACGAAATAGCTTACTGCTTTCACAGCCTCATGGACAATGGGGAGTTTTCAATAACCCAACTTTAAGAAGAAGGTATTTACAGCAATATGATTTAAGCCTCGCTTTCTTCAACCAGTAAGGCTGACATGGAAGAATACTGGTGTTTCCTTAATTTCTAATTATATTTGCTCATAAACAAGTGAATAAAACTTTATACAACCTATTTTGGTGGGATCTCTTTTCAAGGCTCCAGTTTAACGTTGCTTTTCAGATTAAAAAGCAACAATTCAATCGAGTTCAAGTATGTTTCAGAGCTAGGATATCAGCACTGTAAGTTAGAAACATGACTGTAATGAACTGAAGGATAATCACTACCATTCAGTAGTTCGCATTCAAAACATTCATCATGAAACTTTCTCGTAAATGAAAGTTTGCAATCCAACAGCAGAATCTGTCAGCTAAAGGGAGAAATGACAGAATTGTTCAATGTAAGTCTTGTTCATTAGAACCTTTTATTTTTTTCCCCTTAAAAAAAAAAAAAAAAAGGATGTCTTATGATTAAAACATCATTATAAATGAGATGGTAGCCTGTCATGTGGAAAATTGAGATTCTCTGGTTCTGGTGAACTGCCTTCCAGCCTGAGGGTTTTTAACTAACTTAAGTGACAGGCCTTCTTGTCTCACTAGTTTACATATTTAATTTTGCATTAACTTTTTTCATGCAGACCTTTTATAATTTAATGTGCTTCAAGATATAAAATATGTTTATTGTCTTTTTGCTTTCATTAATACACAATCATATATATGTATGAGCACATACAGAGTACCATATACTGTCACTTCATTTGGATGAAGACATAAAAATCTATAAGCATTACCCACACTGCAACAGGAGTTTCTTTTTCTTGAGTGACTAAAATGTAAAGGCGCTACACAAGCATACAATTTTTTTTACTGTTGGAGAGTTTCTTGTTCTTGAATGTAAAAGTTTCACCAGCCACAGTTTCACTAGTGCACCTTTTTTTTTTTTCCAGTTCTTTCATTATTTTAACATAGATTAGATTGACAGTAACCACATTTTTCTTTCAGGGCCAAAATACATGTTTTCCTATTGGATCTCGAAGGGATAACATCAATGGCTGACCTCAATTTTTGCAGACTATTCTACTAAATGCACTCCTATTATATTTGCCAACCAGCTAAAGGACTTTTGTCAGACCTAAGTACTTTACCTCTATCAGCTATGATCAAAGTAGGTCAGGACCTCCAATTTTAGAGGATTTTCTTTTCTTCTTCTCCCAGGAAGAAATCAAAAGACTATGTTTTAGTGACTTATAGTCTGGGGACACATTCATACACCAGTATGCAACCAGAAGAAGCAGCAGCAGCAGTCACTTCTAGGATCTTTATGCATCATAAAAGATAAGGAAGTCTCCAGAGCGTTTATACCTTTTTCTAATTTCTCACGTCGCAATTGTTTAACGGCACAATGAGTCATGGTGCCTAAGCTCTGTGTCAGTTGGCAGATGCAAATCTCACTGAAGCCTAAGAGAACACTATCTCTAAGTGTCAGAGTAAATCAGGTCCTTTAAGCCTTTTTCTTACCCGGTCTTTACTGAGATTGCCGAACAAGTGAGTGTATGAGGGTATTTAGCTTTGTTTCAGCAAATTACAGCTGCCTGACAATTATATTTCTCCATTTAGAGATCACACTGATGTATCACACAGAGGTCTCCTCACACACAGATCCATTGAGTAGGCTACCTTAATGATCACCTCGCCTACAGAGACTGGGTGGGAAGCTCTTCTGGACTGTTGGGCTCTGTCCTGCAACTTGCACTGAACCCCAGAGGTTGGGAGCAACCTGCCTGTGCACCTTCACAAGACAGGAGGAGGAACAGTGCAGCGTGCTGCCCACCAGATGCAGTTTTGGCACTGGGCCCAGAAGGTTGGTATCTGTGGCATGCTGCAATGTGGTGCAAGGCAATGATGCCGTAGGACCTACAGTGAGGTTATATGGGGCACATCTGAAGGACTACAAATTAAATATAAACTGGTGGCTGGGATTATCTATAGCACAATCCTTCCTCACTCACCCTCCCAGAATCTGCATTTCCCATCCAGGGAGCTAGTTGGTGTAAAGCAATATGACACCTGAGAGCACCTTAATACAGAAAAGAGGTTATTTATTTCCCAGAAAATTGGGAAATAAAATCAGAGAAGACATTAGAACCCTTGGAGATTTGAATACAGCAAATATGAAGTTCTTTCTTGATGCAAGGACAGAGGTCATTGCTATTGGAAAGCTTCATTTTAGTCACATATTGAATCATAGAATTGTTTAGGTTGGAAAAGACCTTCAAGACCATTGAGTCCAATCATTAACCTAACTTTATGAAGCCCACTGATAAACCATGTCCCTAAGTCCCATATCTACATGACATTTAAGCACATCGAATGATGCTGATTCAACCACTTCCCTGAGCAGCCAGTTCCAGGTCTTTATAACCCTTCCAGTGAAGAAAGTTTTCCTAGTATCCAACATAAACCTTCCCTGGTGCAACTTGAGGCCATTTCCTCTTGTCCTATTGCTTGTTATTTGAGAGAAGAGACTGGCAGCCACCTCTCTACAACCTCCTTTCAGGTAATTGTAAAGAGCAAGAAAGGTCTCCCCTCAGCATCCTTTTCTTCAGACTACATAGCCCCAGTTGCCTCAACCTCTCCTCATAAGGCTTGTTGTCTATGGCTTTCACCAGCTTCACTCCCCTTCTTTGGGCAGCTCCTTCTTCTGTTCAGGTGCCCAAAACTGAACCCAGGATTCGAGGTGTGGCCTCACCAGTTCTGAGTACAGTGGAACTATCCCTGCCCTAGTCCTGCTGGCCACAGCAGTGCTGATACAAGCCACGATGCCATTGGCCTTACTGGCCACCTGGGCACACACACTGGCTCATATTTAACATTATCAGAAATTTCTCTATATTTAGCAAAATATTTAACTTAATAAATACGAAGGTGTTGAAGACAATGAAATAAACAATGCTATCATACAATTCCTCTGAAGAAATAAAAGTAATCATCGCAACTCAAAACACTAAGGAATCAACGTTTCACAAAGATTCTTGTAACTGGTCCGTAATTTAAAATAGAATTAAAAAACAAAACAAAACCAAACAAACAAAAACCACCAAAAAACCCCACAAAAAAACAACAAAAAAACCCAAACAAACCACAAAAAACCCCACCAACACCAAAAAAACCACACAACCCCCACCCCAAAAAACAGAACAAAAACCAAAAAAAACCCCCACAAACAAATTAAGAGAATAAATTAATGAGATCAATTATTCATTCTGAAATATTCACTGTGCTTTACTAATTATCACAGCAAACATAATGCAGGAATTCAGTAAATTCCACTGTCACACACAGGCAGATACAAATGCAGAGACATGCTTGGAGATGCACTGCAGGCAAAACTGAATGGTAAGAGATATAATGAGAGATGCTTTAATAGGTTTTCAAAGTTGCTAAGATACCGTCAGGTAACGCAGCACATCCTGGACAGCCACAAATATCCAAGACTATGTCCTAAATATTAATTTCCTGCAGCTTTCCTTTTTTTGTGTGTTTATTTTGCCTTTCCTTTCATTTTTCTTTTTTAACTTTCCCAGTAATTGTAAACCTCTTCAGATAAAACATCACCATCTGACAGGAAGAAATATTTGTGTTTGGGATTCAACTATATTCACTCAGCAATGAATGAGTTTTTATAGCTTTTCTGAATAATAAAAAGCAACACATATAAAGACAAAGTTATCTGCAAAAACATGACTTGTAGCAAGGCAAGCAGCTGAGAAGATATATGTTTACCACTTCCGATACAGTAAAGAAAGTAACAGGAGATAGAGCCTTCTTTGACTATCATACCAGGATTTTTCCTGTAGCATAACACCTTACTTACATAACTGTGACTGAAAACGAAAGTTGAGGGCATTTGCATTAGACACAAACATGATGATGGATTAATATGAAATAAAATATCTTTACAGATCTGACATAAAAATAATAAGCTTGAATAAATGGTTCTGATCTCACTACCTGCCTGAAAGCTTATGACAACAGAGTGATTTGAGCAAGTGTACATCAGCTAATATTAATTGGTTGAGAGATGGATATTGAATAATTTAGGTGTTACTTTTAATACTGTTTAGCCAGCCACATACAAGGGCTTCACCCCTTTTGATTACTACTACCTCATCAGTTAATAAAGAGCTTCCAACAAGCATTCCTCAAGCTACAATTAAAAGCTAAAATACCTATAAATTCTCAACACAAATCACTTCTGTTCTGATTGCCTTCACACAAAGGAGGATGGAAAAATTCTCTTCAGCTTCACTTTTGATGTCTATTTTTTGTGATACAGATGATCGTACAGATGCATTCCAATCCCAGCAATGGCTGGTTTTTTCAAAGCAGAATGGCAAATGCCTACTGAACTTTTAAAACTTAACATCCAAGATCAAAGACTAATTCAATTAATTCTAATCTCTAAAGTTATTAGATCTGGGTGTTTTATTATTAACTTTTTTTGTGGCTTTTAATCCTTTATACAATGACTTATGCAGGCACATAGTATCCCAAATGATAATAACCACATTGCGAATTCTAATAATTGTTATCTAGCACAAATCATATATAAAGCTGTCATTTTAGCTCCTTCTCTGTAGAAAAGAAACGAAGAATCTCACACATGATGGAAACAAGGGTGATAAAGACTACAGATAGGAGTGCACTATTTGCAACTAATCATTTATTCAGAGATCAAAATTTGTTTCCAAGCAGACACTGGGTCAGTTGCTGGCACTTAACATGATCCTCTTTCAAGCAACTCGGAGTTAAAAAGGGATATAAAGCATCCCAAGAACGGTGAAATACAAAAATAGCTTTCAGCTGCCTTTTCTCCCTGCACTGTCCGTAGTCATGAGAAGCAAGTCCTGACCCCACTGAAGTCAACAGAATTTCTGTCAGTGCCCGCAGCAGGGCCAACCTTTATCACAGTTTTTATTAATAATTCATTCTTCAGAATGACATTCTGCGTACTTTGCCAGTGGCTTTGCTTCTTACGTTGAACTAAAAAATTGATGCAAAACCAAAACAGATTTGGAGAATGTTACCAGCTCTGATAATTGGGATTGAGAAAAAGTTGCACCATGTTTGTGTTATTCATCAACAAGTGCCTACTCTCGCTAGCTACCCTAAACTTCAGTGACACTTGAACTTCTAATTAAAATACCATTATAAAAAGAGGAAGAGTAACAAAAACCTTTGTTTCTATGCGGAGAAAGAAAGCATTAACAAAAGTGGCTGAAACTGGCCCATAATGATCGTAATTGAGGTTTGTAATTAAAGCTTATGATACGCACATCTCTCTTATGAGGAAAGGCTGAGAATCCTGGGACTGTTTAGCCTGGAAAGGAGAAGAATGAGAGGGGATCTTATGAATGCTTACAAATATCTGAAGGGTGGGTGCCAAGTCGAAGGGGCCAGGCTCTTTTCAGTAGTGCCCTATGATAGGATGAAAGGTAATGGTAGCAAGGGGAAACAAAGGAAGTTCCACTTCAACATGAGGAAAAAGTTCTTCACTGTGAGAGTGACAGAGCCTGGAACAGGCTGCTCAGAGAGCTTGTGGAGTCTCCTTCTCTAGAGACTTTCAAGAGCTGCCTGGATCTGTTCCTGTGTGGCATGTGGCATGACACTGGACAAATTGTACCTCCATGCATACGTATGTCAGGGCTCAGGCCTGGACTCTTGATAGCACATCCTCCCTTTGGGACATTGCATCGTTAGTTGCAAAACACAGCACTATTCCATTAGCAAATGAAATCGACTGACCTGGATAAGAAAATCTCTTCACTGACAATGTCTCAATGCAAAGAAAAATCTGTCAGGGGTCATTTCTTTTTAGAGAAACTGAAAACCAATCAACTTCTAACCTTTCTCAAGACAAGATCAACTCATGAAACACATCCACTTAGTTCCTGGATTTGCAGAAAAAAGAAGAGCATATGTCTGAAAGTTTTGCCTTGAGTTGCATGAATCCATATTCAATGAAAAATATTGCCAAAATCTTCATTATTTCTTTGCATCAGAATTCTTATTTATAAAGCATTACAAAGCACTTTTAAATCTTAGAATAAGTGACAATCAGGACATGAACTATTAGAACATCAGACTACAGTGTGATCCCATTTTAGACAAATTCATATATATGCAACATTTATTGAAGAGTATCTGACCCAAGTATATTATTTTGGATATTTTGTCAGCCATATATCAGTCCACCAGACAGCTGCTGTTAAACTGTACTTGGAATATTCCATATGCTATTAATACATGTACAAATGAAGTTTTAGGAATTGTGTGCTTTCATTTAAACTTCACAGTTCACGTTTTAGATAGGAAAAGGATTGAAAAGTATTTATCAAAAAATGAAAAGAACCTGCTGACAAGTTCTAGACGTAAGACTATTTTCATTGTTAGGCACTTGTGCTTCTTACTTCCTAATCCAAATTCTGCAGTGTACATGAACTCTAGACTCAAAGTGATGTCACGCTAATATTCTCATCATGAAGAAAATATACACTCAACAATATTAAAACAATCACTTGCTTCAACAACATGACACTATTGTAAAACAAAGCCCAACAGTCAGAAAGACTGCACTTCCCCTGAAAGAGATGGATAAGGATGTAGAGAGCAGATGCCTGTAGTTTCACATCTCTCATCTGTGCTACATCACATCTAAGTGTTAGCTGAAGTCTAACAACTATTTTCCTATCATACAGGAATTGCTCATGAAGAATTCCAATAGCCCACATAAGTTGAAAAGCTTAATTTGTTTTGAAAACACCAGAAATAACATCAAACCCTTCTTAAGTCTGCACAACCACCAAAATCCCTACAAACCCAGTAAGACTGAACTGTATCTCATCAAAGTGTCTTTGAATGAATTATAGAGTATAGCTATGACTCGCTTCCTTACACACTTTGGATGTGCACCCACCTCCAAACTGGAGTGTGCTACAAGGCACATCAAAAAACCAGCTGATTATTTAGATCTTTCAAAAAAGACTATTAAATCTATGATAATAGCCATGGAGAATTTCACGAAAGCAGAATGAAATGTTGCTAAGATTTTATAAAATTACACTGCAACTTACATGATGTGGAGATATTATTGTCAATTCAAAGCTCTCTGAAACCCAAATCACAGCTTAAGTGAGTTGCTTAAACATTACAGTCTATAAAATAATGTTGGACAGATTGTTCATTCTTTTTTAATTATAGAAGTAACGTAACAGATAAAATTAGGTAGGTTTTATTTGGAATGTTAAATATCGATAATGCTGGTGAATAGAGCAAAGAATTATTGATTAACTGTCAAGTGTATTTGGTAAATGGTCAACATGTTTAATCAATGAGTTAGTACCCTGAATAGAGAGATCCTTAAAGTACTTAGCCAAATATAGAGACTGACAGCCTTCTGTTTTATTTTCAACTTAATAAGCATGTGCTGTGTGTAGAGCAAAGTATTTTTGTCATTGGTCTAAAAATAAAATCTGTTTTCCTGGATTTATTATGTACTTATAGCTGGCAACAACCATTTCACACTTACAAATTAAACTGATTCCTGTCAAGTGACTGAGAGTCACGTTGATTTCAGTAAATCCAGAGAGATCTGATAAACTGTCAAAATGAGTTTGGTTAAATGTTAGAAGAGTTCAAAAGGAGAAAAGAGAACATCAGTTGTAGTGAATTCCAAAAAGTAATTTGTGTCAAGTTTACTTGAAGGAAAAAAAAAAGTAACAGAAAAGGTATTCAAACCCTAGAGAACCATGCTCAAACCCTCTGCACAGTTTCTGGCCTTTGCGCACTCTGGCATTTAAATCCATTTATGGAAAGCTCCCTCAAGACCGATCACTGCCTACTTGTTTATTATACTCAATGCATTAGGAAAACCATTCTACTCCACTTATTCTTATGGAAATAATTTTGGAAATACCCAAAAACTAAAAAGCCAACCTACTACTGGAAGACAAACTAACAGAGACTGATATTTCAAGTGTACTTATACAGAAATATATATACACACACACACAATACCAGATGTGGACAAAAAGAAGTTCAAAATGTATACGGAAAGAAAGCACAAAGCTATTTGAAAAACAGCTGTAATGAATACAACAGCTGACATCCCAGGCTGTCCTTTGCTCCCACAGAAATGACCTGGGGTTTCAAGCTAGCGGTACAGAACGATCTACCAGCTACCAGCTGCCGACACAAGCAACATTCCAAATACGGACATGTTATTACGACAATGTCTTCAAGGGCAGCCACTGCACTGAGCCAACATGAGCAGTATTGTACACAGCTGACACTTTGGAGAATTGCATAGGAACACCTGGGCCATGTTTGGTCAAAATTTCCACAGACAACCAGCTTAAAGTTCAGTTCAACTATGATGTATAGTCCTTGAATATGTGTAAGGACGGTGTGATTTGCTCTAATGGAGTCTACCATAAAAAACTCTGAGATACATCTAGAAATATGTCAGGCTATCCAGACACTATACTATTCCATACATGTTGCTGTCAGTTTGAAAATTGGAAATGTATGAATGTAACACATGATTTTTGCTGAAATCTTAAAGAAACATTCCTCCTGGATTTGTTCCCAATGACTGTTGCACTCAAAACATTTAAATACAACACAGTACACCACTGGTAAGAAAAGAAGAGCTTCCTTCGTTAATTTTTCCTTTAACTCAAGCTCCGGCTATTTCTGTTATTTAATGAAAAGAAGAAAATACACCAAACATTTAATGACTCTGGCTTGTTTGAGTCATCCTTATGAAAAAAACCAGTATCTATTTCTGCTACACTCTTTAAAATCCTACCATCTCAGCATCTCTATTTAAAGCAATAGAGATATGTTGCAAGCTGCTGCAAGGGTGCAGTAACAAGGACACTGTAAGAATACCCATACAGAGGTACTGAACTCCCATTATTAACGCTTTCACTTCAGATACAGTGCTTTTATCCGCTCATCCATCGACTCCACAGAAGAGACTTGGTCAGCAAAGACTTGTCAGATTGCCACTTGAGAACTGAGTTGACTGAGTTGAGAACTGACTTGACCTTCTCAAGTACCAAATTGTACCCAAACTGTTTGAACCCAGCTATATGTTGTTCCACTACATGACTCTCCAAACTCACATCCATCTTGTCCCTACATCAGACAATATAAATGTTCTAGATTTTTTTCTAAGGTAAAAATACTTAAAAGGATAGGAAAAGAGATTAACTTGAGGACAAAATCAGGCCAAGACAAACCTGAATTTTCCCTTACCTCTGAACACAACATATAACTACCTTAGTTTTGGAAAAACAACATTTTATTTCAGTTCCATGCATAGGTGATTGCACTGTAGCAAACATTGCTTTAAGGTGCAACATACTCTTCAGTGTAACTTTATGATAGCTAGTGACTCTTTCAGAATTGAACACGATATTGAATTAAAATTTCCCTATATATTTGAATTAAAAACAAACAAACAAAACAAAACAAACAAGAAACCAAAACCTGAAAGAAGTTGCTACATTTGTTGAAAACAAGTGATGAGTAGGACCCTTGAATAAGATACAGAACTACGTATGGAAAAACCTACCCAGGTCATACTACATCCAAAAGCAGAAATTCAAACACTTTGGTTATTTGTTTCTTTTTGGACTAACTATGGATTGACAAATGAGAATCACAAACAGAGGCTCCACTCCCTTTTTCCATATATTAATGATATAAATGTATACAGATGATAAGAAGCCTGCGATGCCTCCAGCATGCATTTGTGTACCTTACAATGCCTTGTTCACCTGGTTGCTCTCACTAGATTTGCATTCTAACATAAGAATGACAACCTCCTGGTTGTCTCCAGTGAACCCACCTATTTTACAAATGGCTATTGTTAAACAAGGAGTTGAAAAGAATTAAAAGTCTCCAGAAGAGAAGCTAAGAATCTGTGTTGTTACATGGCTGACAAAAGCAACTAGGGAAAGATGATGTTGGTGAAATCATTTGCTTGAATACAATTTCAGAAGTGGTTGGAACACAACAAACTCAGATCTTAACCTTAGGATTTCACTGCTTTTGAGATTCAGAGTCAAGCACGTCAGACATCTGGTCACATGTATTGATCTACTTATTACTCCTTGGCAGAGTTCATTTTAGATTTCAGTGAGAAAGAAATGTTTACACACAAATGCAAAGCATGACAGAGCATGTTCTGAATTTCAGGAAAGGGCTGAGCTATCCATGGGAGACAGCGTAATATCAAAGTTTGGTCTATCCCCAGTAATCCCTGCAAGAAATACATGCAATTTACCTAATGAAGTAAATGTCTACTACCAGGCAGACTACATACAATAGAAACATAAAGATTATATGTCTGATTCAGACATAATGAAGGTGCTCATTAGAGTGATTCCCACACTGCACTGTTCCCATTATGTTTTTGCTACATTTGCCATATCTGCACTTTGACTAACAGGTTACTTACCACCCTGGATCGATAAAACAGACGTAAAGCTAAAGAATGTTCAAGAGCATTAAACATGTTTCCGACTTACTGCATGAAGCATCATTCTACATCACTGTACCTCAGATCACATCACATCATGTCAAACATCCAGAAATTGAAAGACTAGTACATGACACAATGCACTTGTTACATAATGCGATGTCACTGTTAAAATTTCACCAAAAGTATTTTCCTGGTCCACAGACTCCTATCAAATCAGACTGTAGTTAATAAATCCAAATCGAATCTGGCACAAAAGCATGGAAGTTAAAACAGAACAATTTTGTGCATGCATTATATACATAACCCTGCACATAATATAATCACTTCGAAGTAGAGATGAGGATTTTCTTTTTTGAAACTGGCAGGCTTGTGCAGCTCAAAAATTGCTTCTTTATTTGCACATAAATATATATTTTAATAGAATTCTGGAGTGGCTGGAATTTTTTTTTCAAACACCATACTCAAAATAAACTTTGCCATTTTTTTACTCTTAAAACATCTGTAGATATGGCAAGTCTTTTAGCAAGAACAGTCCAATAATGTTTCTTTGAAATAAATTTATATAGTGCTACCTTTCATTCTTGATGCTTCTAAACTGTTTGCTATATGTACTACTTTATATCCTGTCTGGTTATGACTAAATCTATTACAGTCAAACACAGACACACATTTACAAACAGTAAACATCTTAATCAGTGGTGCAAATTTCTAAACAGCAAGTCCAGCCAATGAATATTACTGGCATGGCACACAGTTGAACTCAGCTAAATATTAAAGAGACGGTCTTCTGTGAAAATGTCCAGATGTCCACAAAAAATAAAACCAAATAGCAGAGAGATATGTTAAAAAATTTTACCAATTTATGTCATCAGTAAAACCCAGAAACCATGATTAAACCCAAAAGACCAGTAAGAGTGGCCACTTGTAAGTGGTGAAAATTTTCCCTTTTCACCATTTTAGCTCTGTTCTCAAAAATTAATGTTAGGTCTATTAATTCTACTGCCTGAAAATATTCTGAAAAATCATGGCATACTTTCAGACCTAAATTCAGTCAAAGGTGTGGCAACTGAGTAATCGAGGTAAAAATCAATTTGAATTCAGACACGTCGACACAGATGGCAACACTTTTGACACAGGGAGAGTGATGCTACACGCCTGTGTCAGGAGAGAGCGAAAGACACCAAGAGCTGTGCTTTTATTGAGCAAAAGACCCAGTGTGTCACCCAAGCATACAAATGGAATAATCATGTTCTAAAATGAAAACTCTTCAATCTGCCGTGATGCCTCCTTAGAGTAACTTCTCCTTTAATTAACAAAAACTATATGCAATTTATTTCTTAAAATATAGTCAGAATGAACTATCTGTTCCAATAAAATAGTCAAAAGATTGCCATAAGCAAGTGATAGTGGAGAGAAGCAGTGACATTTTGAAGGCTCGGTATTGTCTGCTATTTTTAAAGGGGCATTCTTTTTACATGCTGTACTGGCATATGTTAAAGTAAGACAGCATGCTTGCTACCTTGAGTTAGCATCAAAACAAAAAAAGCCCAAACCCAAACCAAACAACAACAAACCCACACACACACACACAAAATAATCAACACACACAAAGACCAAAACAAAACAAACAAAAAACCACCAAACACCTATCTCAGGACACTGTTCTTTTTAAATCATAAGGTTTCTTTTTGAATGCATTAGCCAATTATTCTAATGAATTCAACAAGTTAAATGAGATAGCTTATTCTCCTTGGTTTATCAGGGCATTTATGTGCAGGCACAGGCACACAGCATGAACTTTGTGGTTCAACACCTTCACCAAATCTATTTGAGTTGCGATTAAAACAAAGGGAAAAGTATAGAAAGAAAATAAAGTGCTGTAATTTGTAGGCTGAAGCAAGGAACTAGATAGCTAGAGAAAACATCTTTTTTTTTTTTTCTGGAAGGAAGCACCTTTCTATGCCAGAGAACAACTGCTGAAAATCAAACATGATTAACCTGTCTCTCTTTTATCTTCATCCTTGTAAGTGGGTAAGAGACGTATCTCTTGACAGTTGTCCTAAAGCAACCAATTCAAAAGCAAAATTATATCTGTTTCATGATTTGAATCAACTTCCATAACAGAACAGAAAGGTGGACACAGAGAACTGAACTACTTCATCTTCCAAAGCCAAAGCAGGACCAACTCTGCTTAAATTGTCCCTGGAAAATGCTTAGTCTGCTCATAAGTACTGCAGTGACAGAGGCTCCAGTATTTCCCAAAGCAATATATTCTAGGACACAACTATTTTTAAAAGTGGAATTTTTTGCCTGATGTCTAGGCTACATCTCCCTTGCTGCAGTTTAATTCCATTATTCCTTTTCCTGTCCCCAGAAGCTATGGAAAACAAATCATTCCCTCTCTCTTTGAAGCAATTTGGAGACACTTGGGAGACTTATCAGGCTCCTGCTCCTCCTCACTCAAAATCAACAATCAAAACTCTTCGAGCTGGGCAGGTTCCCTAAGCCTCCTACGAACCTGGCCCTCTCCTCTCGATTCTCTCCAGCAGTGTCAAGTACCCTTCACGATGTCCTAAACAAGTGAAACAAAACCAAAGCCAAGGCAATTATGTTTTGTGGGATATTTGCAATTCCAGGTCCAACATAATCAAAACCAAGGCCAGTTTGTTTTCTGTGATAGCCTAAATTCTAAGGTGAAACACAACCAAAACCAAGTTAAAGTTTGTGTGCCTTGTAAGCAATGGCTCCAGTTTCCCCGCGGCAGCAGCTGCCTTTTCACAGTGCAACGCCATTGCTGACCAAAGCTCACGCTGCCACCTAAACCAACCCCCACATCCTCCACCCCACTTGGCCAGACATCTCCTGGATTGTAATGACACAAATAAGATTTATTCCTACCTGCACTGGGCACAACTGGTGGGGTTTCGGTAGCCAGAGCCTGCAGCAGCGCCTCTGTGGAAGGAGACCGTGAACCACCCAGTACCAGCTGCAGCCGGTTCCTGGCTGCCGTGGCCTGACAGGACCAACTCGCTGGGCGCCAAAACTGCCGCCACCAGGAAGCCGTGCGGCACTGCCCTCAAACACAGTCCAGAAGGAGCTGTGGCAGCTCTGGGGTGAGACGCAAGAAAACACATAAGGAGAGTTTCAGGAAGATGCTTGAGGAGAGGTGAGGAGGG